>JADRCD010184780.1:0-10056 GCA_019843815.1 Montemys delectorum
CTCTCTCTCTCTCTCTCTCTCTCACACACACACACACACACTCTCTCTCTCTCTCTCTCTCTCACACACACACACACACTCTCTCTCTCTCTCTCACACACACACACACACACACACACACACCTCAATAATGAAAGCAGGAGGCAGGAGGTCCTCTGAGTGCCCAGGCATAGGCCAAAGCAATCATGGTGAAAATTTCTTTAGAGGTATAAGGATTTTAAAGGTTCTGTTGAGACAAATCCAACACATATGAAAGGCCTAAAATGTCTGCATAACTGTGACTCAGAAGGCTGAGGCAAGAGGATGGCAGGCCCAAAGTCAGCCTGCTCAACTCAGCGAGACCCTGTAAAAAAGTTTAAAGAAGCTAGAGGTAGGTGGGGACATCTGAGAATGTTGCTCAGTAGCAGAGTATTCAACTGCCTTTGAGGCCCTGGGTTCAATCCTCAGTACTTGGGGCGGTGGAGGCTCAGAGAACCCCAAATATCAACTCAGCCCTTAACAACTATTACAGAACACCAGTGGGAAGCAGGGGAATGTCAGACAGGTGACAGCCTATGACCTACAGAGCACATGGCAGAAGTATCAGATACTCATCTTCAACTGTAAGAAGTCAACTTACAGTGAGCAAGCCGGACACAGCCAGATGTAGCAGTGTATGTGGAAACTAGTGACCATCAAAAGGTAGGCCTAAACCATAGTCAAGAATGTGTCCTGGCCGGGGATCGGAATGGAAAGCTGAGGGAGGCAGATACTGCTACTCCTCCACACAGGCTTTGCAGCACTACTCACTTCTAGACGGTAAACCAGGGACTTATTTAAGTAGGCAATCAATGATGCCCTATGCTGCACACCACCGACCTGTACACCCTGAGTGAGAGAAGAGAGAACTGCATGACATGCAGATTACATCCTAATAAGAACATTTATTTTATTTATACTTATCTGTGTGTGTGTGTGTGTGTGTGTGTGTGTGTGCTCACGCACGCGTGCTGGGGTGTACACATGTGTGAGGTCACTGTCGGCTATCTCCTTTAATTGGTCCCACCCTTCTTTCTTAAGAACTTATTTTATTTTTAATTACATGTGTGTATATGGGGGTGGGGGGTCCATGTGAGCACAGGTGACCAAAAGAGGTTAAAAGAGGGCATCAGGTCCCCTGAGTCTGGACTTACAGGCAGTTGTGAGCTACCTAATGTGGGTGGTGAGCCCTGAACTTGGGTCTGCTGCAAGAGCAGTATATACTCTTAATTGCTGAGCTATCTCTCCACAGTTCTTCTTGCCCGCTTTGTAAAGACAGGATCTCTCTGAACATGGGCCTTGGAGGTTCAGCTAGGCTGTCTGGCCAGTGAGGTCCAGGTATCCTTCCCTCTCTACTTCACTAGAGTCAGGACTACAGGCAAAGCAGTGCTTGACTTTTTCTATGGGTCCTAGGGCACAAACCCAAGTCCTCATATGTGCATGGCAAATGCTTTTACTGGCTGAGACAGCTCCCCAGAAATAACGAATAAAGTTATTGAAAAATAAAGCTAAATTTAAGAGAGAAGGCCAGTTATCTCAAGCAATATAAAAGAGTCTGAGTCTCTAACTACATTCTGGTTCAACTCTAGGGTTATCAGGAAAGACCAGAATCTTACAGTTTTTAAGTGAGAAAACCAGGTAGTCCAATTCCCTCTTGGTAGAAGTAACTTGCTTCTTGAGGGCTGGCAAGATGGCTCTGTAGGTAAAAGCGCTTGCCACACAAGCCTGATAACCAACATTCAAACCCCAAATCATATGGTGAAAGAAAATAATTGATTCCCCACAGTTGACTTCTCACCTCCACAAATGTACCATGACACACATGCGCGCACGCGCGCGCGCACACACACACACACACACACACACACACACACATTAAATCATTTTTTTAATTCTTTCATGAGAAAACCAAAGTCCAGTTAGGTAAACTGAATAAGTGTCCAGAGAACCCAGGTCCCTTCAACCCTCCTAACCGCCTCTTTAACCATACTAGACCAATTCTTTGACGTGGTTATAAGAACACTGTCATCTCAAGGCCAAACTACACATCACTAAAATGTGAGTTCATTGCTTACCTGTGAGAGACAAAACAAAAACAAAAACAAGACCAAACAAAACCTCAAAGAATCCCTGCAAGTGCCCTTGTGGTCCTTAGGATATGAGCACTAGATTGTCCTCAAACACAGATAGAGTTTTCGATTTCCCAGGAACTTATACTGTGTTCCCCAGAACTTGTGGCAGACAAACTCTGAAAGCTCACTTACCCAGAAAGCACTGCATGTTGCCCAAGACAGTCCACAGACATGGCAGTTGCCTATGAGAGAGAACACAGTTTTAGTTCTCCTAGCAAAATAACCAGGAGAGAAGACAGACCTATCTTTGGCTCTTCTTCCTGTTTCTCAGGAATAATCCATTATCAGGTATTAGTGGTCTGTATTAGTGTTCTGCAGTAGATACTTTCCAGTGTCTCATTCTTCCTCACGCTGTGACCCTTTAATACAGTTCCTTATGCTGTGGTGACCTCCCAATCATAAAATTATTGCATTAGTACTTCATATCTGTAATTTTGCTACTATTAGGAACTGTAATATGTTTTTGGAGATACAGGTTTGCCAAAGGGTTGAGAAGTACCGCTTTAAGCCCTTTTAGTATCCACTCTGATCTTACATTCACTTTGACAAATGACAGCTTCTGTTTAACACACACACATTAGGACTATACACAACCAAAACAGTACGTTTTAAGTTGAGAAGAGAGATGTTCTAGAGCCCTCAGGGAATCCGACTAGCACAGAGCAAGAAACAGCTACTAACAAGACCCTCTCCTACGGAAGCTAACCTAGAACATTGGTACCACAGAACACCCATTTCTTTCCATAGCACATGGTACTTTCTTGAAGCCATATGGCATATTTCTCAAATACCATCCCTACTGAATCCAAGGTTTATTCTTAATATTTTAGCCATTTTTTATTATAAAGGGTTACATGAGGTTATTTTTATGCAAGTTCACAATGTACTCTAAGCATATTGTCACACGTACCCCTGCACCCCACTATCCTCCAGGGTAATATTATTACTAATGTGTCCCATCCACATTCAGTCTGAAATTCCATCTCCCAGATCCTAGTGAGCATTAACGTCATGACTCAGAGCCTCATCTCCAAGGCTGTACCAAATCTAGTGAAGGTACGGCACGCGGCTGCCTGAATCCTGGCAGCTACAGCCTTACACTGTCATTGCTGTATCATCTGTTTGGTCACTAAATGCTCTAAGTTCTTCCCAAGAGAACATGCTGGAAGAATTCACTTTTTAGATGCTGCCACAATCATAACCTATGAATGGCAATGCCAACCCGACCCCCACTAGCTTCACTTATGGTTTTCTCACAGGTACTACCTGCCACTCCATGTCATCCCTAGTACTGGAGACATGAAGCCAGATTGTTCTCCCAAAGGCTGAAAAGTGATTAAAACAGCCTTCATATTGCCCTAGAGTCCTGAGCCTGATGCCATGCCATCTCTAGAACCCTTCTGTGTAATGTACTGATTAATGCTGTAAAGAGGACAAGATGGTCTCTCCAACAGGGAGCAGCAACTTTCTACAGGGCATCTCATGGAGAATCTGACCACAGCCTCAAGATTCTGGGTTCTTGATGCACATCCCTTGTGTCTGCTACTCAAGGCTAATTAATAAAATACTCCTCTAGCTAGAGCTGCCAGTGGTATACTGATATGATTAAGGAACCCAAGTATCCATCAGGGGAATGAATGGAAGATTAAAGAAAAGTAGTCAACATCATAGTAGATGGTTATTATTCAGCCTTGAAAAACAGAAATGGCTCAGTGGTTAAGAGCACTGACTGCTCTTCCAAAGGTCCTGAGTTCAAATCCCAGCACCCACATGATGGCTCAAAACCATCCATAATGAGATCTGATGTCCTCTTCTGGTGTGTCTGAAGACAGCTACAGTGTATTTAGATATAATAATAAATCTTTAAAAAAAAATCCTTTAAAAACAGAAGTTGTGATAGATTCATGCTACAACAGGAATAATTCTTAGGATTACACCAAGTGAAACATACCTAACAAGACACTAGTACAAGATGATTCCACTTAAGGCATGTGTGGAGGTTTGAAAATGTCCCATAGGCTCGTGTATTTAGATGCTTGGTCCCCTGTAGGTTGCTGGGAATGTTACCTTTAGGAGGTCCTGGAGGAAGCAAGTCACCAGATGCAGGCTTTACTGCCTTACCTTACTTCTAGCTCTCCCTTTGTTTCCTGTGTGTGGTTGAGATTTGATCTCTCAGCTTCCTGTTCCATCTCTCACACCTCCCCTGCCATTATGGACTCTCCCTCTAGAACCATAAGCCCAAGTAGACCCTTTCTTCAGTTCCAGCATTTTATTACAGCAACAACAGCCAACACAAAGGTAGTAAGACAGACAGCAGGAAAGCTCACAGAGACAAAGCAGAGACTGGCAAGGCTGGGGGAGTGTTGGTTAATGGGTATAGACCTTCTAGTTGGGAGGATGAAAAGTTAGGAAGGGAAAGGGACAACTGAGAGAGCTAATCACACTGGCTGGTTAACCTAGAGAGGGGATGGGATTCCCTATGCCACCTATGAAAGACAAAGGGGTCCCAGGGAAGGACCTGACAGTGACCTCTGGGAGCTGGGAGTAAGCCCTCAGCAACAGTCAATGAGGATGGAGGAATTTCTGTCCTACCCCCTCGAGAGTGGATACTGAAAACTATCTGAACAAGCTTGGAAATGGATTCCTCTGAAGTGAAGCCTCCTGGTGGAAACATGGCTCAGAGATGCCTTGATTCTGGCAATGAGCCACTGAACAAAGAAACCAGCCATGCAGTGCCTGGACTTCTGACCTACAGAAATCTGAGCTAATAGATGGTTATTGTTTTAAGCTGCTAAATTTGTAGTGTGTGGCATACAGTAACAGAGCACTAAGAAAAGACAATCTGGCAACAATCCAAAAATACCATGCCTTTTGTCTCAGAAGCTCTACCTCTAATATCCACCCCAAGAAACAGCAAACGTTTTCTGAACAGAGCTGTTTACTTACAACTATAGTATGCATATCTACACAATGGAATAATTATTTTTTTAAGATTTATTTATTATTATAAATAAGTACGTTGTCTTCAGATGCACCAGAAGAGGGCATCAGATCTCATTATGGGTGGTTGTGAGCCACCATGTGTTTGCTGGGATTTGAACTCAGAACCTTTGGAAGAGCAGTCGATGCTCTTACCTGATGAGCCATCTCACCAGTCTCCCCACAATGTAATAATTCTAAAAACATGAAAATGCATCAAAACTGCAAATATATCATAAATCACCATATTAATGGATCTCTTATAAATTTATTTATTTATTGGGGGTAGAGGATACATGTATGCCACGGGGGTGTGTGGGTGTGGGTGTGTAGGTCAGAGGGTAACCTGCAGGTAACTCTCCTACCACATGGGTTCCAAGGCTTAAACTCACATCATCAGGCTTGGTGGTGCCGGGTGGTGGTGGCACACGCCTTTAATCCCAGCATTTGGGAGGCAAAGGCAGGTGGATTTCTGAGTTCGAGGCCAGCCTGGGCTACAGAATGAGTTCCAGGACAGCCAGGGCTACACAGAGAAACCCTGTCTCAAAAAAAAAAAACAAAAATAAAAAAATAAAAAGCTTGGTGGCAAGCACCTTGACCCACTGAACCATCTGTCCAGCCCAGAAAGTTATTTTTCAAAAGGAACCACTAACTAAACAAACAAACAAACAAGCTACCACTATGTTTGTAGGAACACATAGGTAAACTATGCTAGCTTGCCTCCATGAACTGGAGAAAAAGAAATTCTCTCAATAGCACATGAAGCCATTTGCCCAGAGAAAAAGACAATCTGAAGGGACACGAGGTGATGGCCCAAGGCCTTACTGCTGACAGGGCTCCATAGATGAGATGAACGAATGGAATGTGCTAAGTGAAGGAAATAGCAAATGAAGGAAAGGTGCTAAGCAGTTATAAAGAATGGGGTGTGGAGTTTTTATTTGAAGCCAAGGCAAAGGAGGAAGGGAACACTCAGGTAGAAAGAACTTCCCGTCTGCCTGAAAGAAGGGGCTTGTAGACTATGGATAGACCAGTGATGTACCTGAGAGTGGTATTTTATACCCCCTATTAAAACTTATATTGAGGACCAGTGAGATGGCTTAGCAGGTAGATGTGCTTGCCATGCTGGCCAGACTGCCTAATCCACAGTGGAAGGAGAGAAACACCTCCATCCGCAAAGCTTCCCTGGCCTCCAACTGTGCGCTGTGGCTCTACACACTCACGCACACAGAAATAAGTAAAAACTTTAGAAGAAAGGTGTCTTTAAACATGGCCAGAGAGATAACTCAGCAAGGAAAAGCAAAAGCACTTGCCAATGCACTGCTGACAGCCTTAGGTGGTACCTAGAACCCAGGTGAAAAGTCAGATGTGGTGGTACACATCTGTCATTCCAGCATTCCTATGGTGGTGGCAAAACAAGAGGCACTGCCTTAAACCAACTTCTAGTCAGTTCTCCAACTTTCATGCGTACTCAGGAGCATGTGCACACGCAAACACACACACAAGCTGGACACCGTGATGCATATCTGTAATCCTAACACTTAGCTGGCTGCAACAGGAGGGCCACGCATTTAAAGACAACATGGGCTATCTTTAGTCAAATACAAACAAACAAAACCAAAATGACCTAGCAAAGAAACTAAGGCAGGATCAGAATCAATGATGGTTCCTGACCTAAAAGGCCCTGCTTCCAGGATACAGCTTTACTGAAACTGCAGGTAAGTCTGTCAGACCTTCCTGTCTCCCCTACTCAACCACTCCCATCCTCTGCCTTGTCATCACTTCTTCCCAGAAGGCCAGGAGCCTGCCACCAGCTGTGCTCCCTGTCATCCCAAAGCTGCTGCTGAAGCTAACTAAATCTGGCCTGGCTCTGCAGAGTCAGCAGGACTAAGTGCATCTTCAGTGTAGTGCAGCATTACAGACCGCCTCGTTCATTCAGAGCTTCCAGTTCATTCCCAGAGCCCATCTCAGAGTGCTCCCCTCCTAACGCTGCCCCTATATCCCAGCCATTATCAATTCTTTAAAATGAATTCCTGCCAGTCCTCCAAACTCATGTCTGTCTCTTTCTCCTTCCTCCTTTTCTCCATCCCCACCTCAGGACCTTTATATCAATGGCTGATTCTGCCTGGAAGACTCTTCTATTCTTTATCTGGCTAATTCCTTGTCTTTTTGTGTGTCTGTGTGTGGGTGTGGTGTGTGGTAAGTACCCTGCACACGCATGTCCTTGAGTGTAAAGGACAGAGGCCAACATGGAGTGTCTTCCTCCATTGCTTGCTTACTTGCTTGCTTGCTTGCTTGCTTGATTGATTGATTTACAGAGTTTCTCACGGAACCCTGGATCTTACCAATTCAGCTAGGCTGGCTAGCCAGCAAGCTCCAAAGATCCTCCATGCACCACCATGCCCAGCATTTTATGTGGGTAGCAGGGACCCAAAATCATGTCTTCATGAAGTTTGCACAGCAATTACACAGATCTCCAACTCCCCACCCTTTGGGATTCAGTATAGACACTTGTAAGGTTTTGTTGGACCATCCCCTTACACCCAATATGAATTAGCTACATCTGTGTTTCTGCAGGACCTAGGATTCTGTTTCCTTAGCACTTGAGATATTTATAATGATATTTAGTTATTAGTATATGTCCCCCATTAGATTGCAATTTTCTTGAGGGTAAAAATCAATTTGCTAGTACAATGCCTAGCACATGTTATTCATTAACATATTGATTTAGTGATTATTTGGTATTAAAGGCAACTTAAAAATGGTCTTAAATGCTTATGTTACATAGCAACTTGTATATTAGTGTTCACAGCAACATCACTCATAATACCCCAAAAGTGGAAACGACTCAAATGTCCAACAATTGATGAATGGATAAATAAGATGCTGTATAGCAACAATGGACTATTATTCACTTATTAAAAAGAAATGAGCACCATATAACCATACAGTGGAGTATTACTCAACTATAAAGAGGAATGAACTGGGTGGAGGTGGAGCACACCTTTAATCCTAACACCCAGGAGGCAGGCAGAGGCAGAGGCAGGAGGAGCTCTGTGAGTTTGAGGCCAGCCTGATCTATAGAATGAGTTCCAGGACAGCCAGGACTACACAGAAAAATCATGTCTCAAAACAAACAAACAAAAAACAAAACAAAAAAAAACCTGATTCAAGTCAGGGTAAGGGTTTGTTCTAGAAATGATGGTGGTGACGAACATATATTAAAACTCATTCAGGGGGCTGGTGAGATGGCTCAGTGGGTAAGAGCATTGACTGCTCTTCCGAAGGTCCTGAGTTCGGATCCCAGCAACCACATGGTGACTCACAACCACCCGTAATAAGATCGGACGCCCTCTTCTGGTGCGTCTGAAGACAGCTGCAGTAAATTACACTGGAGCGAGTGGGACCGGAGTGAGCGGGGCCGGCAGAAGTCCTGAGTTCAACAGCAGCTACACACATGATGGTTCACAGCCATCTGTACAGCTACAGTGTACTCATACACATAAAAATAAATAAAATAGATCTTTTAAAAAAACTCATTCAGATGTGCGGCTTAAACAGGTGAACTGACAGTTAATTACTACAACTCAGAGGTCTGTTAACAAGGAAAGCTCATGAAGCTGGGTATACACTTATAATCCCAGCCTTGGGAGGCAGAGGTAGGAGGAACTCTGGGGATTCAAAGTCAGCTTGATCTACATAATAAATTCCAAACCAGCCTAGGCTAAATAGTAAGATATTGAAAAAAAAAAAAAAAAGCTCATGATTTAATATTCTTGCGATATTTTTATTTAAAAAAAAAAACAACAGGTAATTATGTACTTAGTAATAGCCAAATGCTGGGATAGATTGTATTACAAATCCATTTTGACTTGCAGTTAAATATTAGCACAAATATAAATGGTTCTGTTAGAAAATTGATCTTGGGGGCTGGCGAGATGGCTCAGCGGGTAAGAGCACTGACTGCTCTTCCAAAGGTCCTGAGTTCGGATCCCAGCAACCACATGGTGGCTCACAACCACCCGTAATGAGATCTGACGCCCTCTTCTGGTGTCTGAAGACAGCTACAGTGAATTACACGGAGCGAGCGGGACCAGAGTGAGCGGGCCAGAGAGCAGCCACACACATGATGGCTCACGGCCATCTGTACAGCTACAGTATACATAAAATAAATAAAATAAATCTTTAAAAAAAAAAAAAAAAAGAAAAGAAAAGAAAATTGATCTTGGACTGGGCATGACAATACATTCCTGTAAGCTCAGCACTTGGAAGGTAGAGGCAAGGAAAATCAGGAGCTCAAAGTCACCTTCAACTGAACGGTGAGTTCAGGGCCAGACTAGACTACATAAACTTGACAGGAGAAGAAGGAAGGCAGGAAGGCAAAGTATGTTGTCTGCTTATGCTTCCAGTCAGTGCAAATCAGAGCTGGGTCATTTCCCCTGACACTGGTTTGTCTCCAGCCTGGGCATGGACCCTAACGAATGCATAATCAGATCTCACAGCCTGAAGCCACAAGCTGAAACCCACTGATATTAACAAGAATCAGACCATGTCACCTAAGATTCTATTTCTGTAGAAATTATAGAGACAGACACTGCTGCCAAAGCTGTCTTTGAGCCATCATTGTCTAACACGAACTACAAATTGCAGCAAGAGGGTGTTGCTTGAGAAATCTCCCTCTTTAATACAGGAACATCTCCCCTCCCTACAAACTCAAATGCCACACAGAGTGTCATTGGGGAAATCACCTCATCCTTGTAGGACTTAGGTTCCAATGGATAAACTACCAGGGTAGATGAGACATCACCTAAAGATCTACTCAGCTCTCAAAGTCTATTCTGTGAAGCCCATTGCTTCGCCTTAGGTCAGGCTTCCAATGCAATAACAACAGGCATCAAGTAGTTAAAGTACGTTGGCCCCTGTGCTAGGT
>JADRCD010184781.1:0-21052 GCA_019843815.1 Montemys delectorum
GAACATGAACTGAGCACGATATTCATTGTTCTCTGATTGAGGGTGCCAGGTGACCAGCTGCCTCTAGTTCTGGTCACATGACATTTCTTCCCAGATGGATACACTCAAGTTGTGAGCCAAAATAACCTCTTTCCCTTTAAGTTGCTTTTGTCAGAGTACTTTGTCATAGCAACAAGTCCAGTAACTAATACAATACCCACACATAAATATGTTCACACTCTCAGCATGGATTAGGTGTGCATTTGGGTCAAACTTATAGAGTGGTGATATAAGGTTGCTTCAGCTTGTGATAATCCTCTGTGTACCAACAACTCATTTATTCATTTGTTTTACTACACGGTATCTCATTCTATGAGCATGCATTGTATCCATTTCTTCTATTGTTTAACATTTGTGGCTATTAAGAATAATGCTTCTAAGAGTTTCTTATGTCCCTAATAATATTTCTTATGTGTGGCTTTACTGCTCGTATCTGGACTTCAGTTATGAAAATTGCATAACACTTTCCTCAGGATTGAAACATGCCGTCCTGGCTCTTGCAGCCAGAAGGTAAACAATTCAAAACAACTTCACCAAGCCCCTGAAACTGACCAGCTTGACTAAAGCCCTCCTTGTCAGAGTAAGCAATAAAAGCTGCTGAGAATCCAGAAGATCAAAGCTGCAGAGGAGATCCTGAGACCAGGCCTACCTCTTAGAAGAAGCACAACCCACCTGGGCTGCCTGGGAGAGATTTGAACTGAGTCATTTACAAAGGGCAGTCTTCAGCCCAGTGAGCGGCCTACAGTCTGTGCAGGGTGCTCTGGATTCTCAGCTTTTGTGAGCTGTCACCCAAGAAGCACTGGGCTTTGGTGATGTAGCTGTATTTCAATGATTTCTGCTTCTATTTAGTAAGTCCTCTCCCATATTCCTATAAGTAGCCCAATAAAACTCATTGGTTCACCAAACTGGACGTTGTTGGTATCCACACTTTGGTCTGTCATGGGATCTCGTGCGTGTTGTGTCTTCCCAGGAAAAGTCTTGTCACACAACAGTGTATAGACATCTTATTTTACACATTTGGTTTCCTCGATTTCTAGTCAGAGGGCATGTATGCACCCTCCAACCTCAGTAAAATGTTCAATTATTTCCCAAATCAATGTTATTAGTGTGTGTGTGTGTGTGTGTGTGTATCCCTCCTAGCAATATGATAATTTGAGAGTTTAAACAATATCTCATCTGTAATAATATAAATGTGAAATTACCCCACACCAGGTTTGGGTATTTGAACACAGGTACTCACTTGGGAAGTCATTTAAGTGACTTTAAGAGATGGATCCAAGCTGGAAGAAGTGAGTCACTGGGCACCAGGAAGCCCTTTGGAATTACAGCTAAGCCCCAGTTCTGGCCTACACACTGCTTCCTCATCCTCTAGCCTGTGAGCAAGCGGCCTCACGCACCTGCCATCTCATGGTCCTCAGCGTCAAGTGTTCTATCCCTCTCTACTAAAGTCTCAGTCAGTCCTTCCTCCTTTAAGAGGTCTCTGTCAGCTATTCCATCACAGGGGCAAGAGAAGGGACTCATCTGTTGGCTGTAATAATGTTGGCAGTGTAGATTCTTCTGGGTCACTCTGGTGGGAGGGTGGAGCCATTCTGTGTCAGTGTATGTGGCCTCCCTTGGCTGGGACACCTTTGTGTTTCTCATTGGCCACTTTTTTCTTTCAGTGTGTATTAAATATACTTGATCCTTTTTCTATGTAGTTGTTTTGTTCTTATGGACTTGTTATGGACCCCTTATTAATATATGCTCACAAATCTGTATCTCTTTGCCTCTTTCTGCATTTCTCTCTGTCTCTCTTTCTCTGTTTCACACACACACACACACACACACACACACACACACATACACACACACACACATTTAACCTGTTTAATGATGTCATGTGATGTGATGAGCAGAAGTTCTTAATGGGACTCATTAATTTATTGATTCACTTTACAGCGTGATTACAGTCCCCCTCTTCTCCCAGCCCCCATTCATATAACCTCTCCCCCATTACCCTTTCTTCTTCTCCTCTGAGAAGGAGGAGGTCCCCCATGAGTACCAACCCCCTATGGCACCTCAAGTGACTGTAGAACTAGGATTAGCTTCTTGGGGACCCACATGAAGACCAAGGTGCACACTTGCTACATATGTGCCTGAGACATAGGTCCAGCAAATGCTTGTTCTTTGGTTGATGGTTCAGTCTCTGGGAGTCCCAAGGGTCTAGGTTAGTTGACTCTGTTTATCTCTGTGTAGAGCCCCTATCTCCTCTGATTTCCTCAATCTTTCTCCAACTCTTCCTTAAGACTCCATGAGCTCTAGCTAATATTTGGCTGTGGGTCTCTGCATCTGTTTCCATCAGCTGCTAGGTGGAGCCTCTCAGAAGACAGTTATTCTAGGCTCCTGTTTGCAAGCATAATGGAGAATCATTAATAGTGTCAAGAATTGGTTCTTGCCCGTGGGATGGGTCTCAAGTTGGGGTAATCACTGGTTGTTTGTTCCCTCAGTCTCTGCTCCATCTTTGTCCCTGAACTTCTTGTAGGCAGGATCAAGTTCACGTCAAAGGTATTGTGGGTGAGTTGGTGTTCTCATCCCTCTACTGGGACTCCTTCCTGGCTACAAGAGGTGGCCACTTCAGGCCTCATATCCCCCACTGCTAGGAGTCTCAGCTTGTCACCCTCATAGACTCCCTAGAACCTCCCTCATCCCCGGTCTCTGGTACATCTCTGAAGTTCATACACACCCTGCCCCTGCACACCAGTATCTGTTCACTCTCCCAGCCCTTTCTCCCCAGCTCTCCCTAAACCTGATCCACCCCCTCTCCCTCCCTCCTCTGATGATGATTATTTTATTTTTCCCTTTAGGTGATTGATATTCAAGAATCCTCTCTTGAGTTCTCCTGTTACTTAGCTTGTTTGAGTCTGTGAGTTGTATCATGGGTATCCTGTACGTTACAGCTAATATCCACTTATAAGTGAGTATATACCATGCATGTCCTTTGAGGTCTGTGTTCCCTCACTCAGGATGATAATTTTTAGTTCCACCAATTTGCCTGCAAATTTCATGATATTCTTGTTTTTAATAGTTGAGTATTCCATTGTGTAAAGGAACCACATTTTATTTATCCATTCTTCAGTTGAGGGATATCTAGGTTATTTCTGGCTATTACAAATAGAGCTGCTGTGAACATAGTGGAGCCTGTGTCCCTGTGGTATGGTGGGGCATCTTTTGGGTACATGTCTTAAGGTTTCTCTTCCCAATTCTCTGAGAAACTGCCAAATTGATTTCCAAAGTGGTTACACTCCGACCAGCAATGCAGGAGAGTCCTCCCTGCTCCACATCCTCACCAGCATTTGCTGTCCCTTGAGGTTTTTATCAGCCATTCTGATGAATATAAGGTGGAATCTCTGAGTCATTTCAATTTGCATTTGCCTGATAACTAAGGATGCTGAACATTTCTTTAAGTGGCCAACTAGAGAATTCTGTGTTGAGAATTCTCTGTTTGGGTCTGTACTCCATTTTTAAATTGGGTTATTTGGTTCGCTAGTATCTAACTTCTTGAGTTCTTTGTACATTTTTGATTTTGGCCCTCTGTGGGATGTAGGGCTAATAATAGTTTACTAAATACCTAGGGTGCTGTCTGTCCCTGTTAGTATTTTTCTGCCTGGTCCATGGAAGTGAAGATATGATCTAAATTATCCTCTGGCAGTTTTGAAATCTAATCTCCACCTTCCATAGTTAAAGCTACAGACAGCCATAGTTAATTTGTGTGTGTGGCGTGGGGTGGGGCCGAGTGCACTGTTAAGTGTTCATCCTTAACGATTGTTTGACAGCCTGTCCTTCGTCACCTGGATGCGGCCTGTGTCCCCCTACCCCGTGTCCTTATTCCCGGTTTCCTAAGGAGGCCGAGCTGACTTGTACTGTGTACCTTTGCATTGCTTCCACACGGCTGCTGTCTTACAGCAGACATTGAAATCTCGCTGTGTAGCCCACCCAACTTCATCCTTCGCGAGGGCACACCAGGCTCTCAGGTTCACGTCAGTGTGTTGCTTCCACATACAAACATGGATCCACGGGTTTCAGATCTCAGAACCAAGCAATGATGGCTCAAGGAAGCTTGTGAACAGCTGCATGTGCTAAGGCATTACTAAAGTGCCAGTGTTCAGAGGCTGAGGCAAGAGTTCAAAGCCAGCCTGGACTACAGAGTGACTTTAAGCTTCTCTGGGCTAGACAGAGAGAATTTCTGTAAAACGAGATGGTGGTGATGGTAGTGGTGACGGTGGTGATGGCAGTGGTGACGGTGGTAGTGATGATTTGTATAACTACCCTAAATCACCAAAACAAGCCAGGCACACATGGCTTCAGGCTGCTACTGTCCCCCAGGTCTTTATTCTCTCTCCTTCTGGGAACATGGTGCATTTTGAGTCTCTGTGGTAATTATACTCAGGCCTATGATTGTATCTATGCGGAACAAGTGTAGGCTTCCTTGCCTGTCTTCTTGGCAGCACGGCATAACAACAATTGTCTTGGCACTGATGTGACAGCGGTTACAGCAGCCTAAAGATGAGTTAGACGGCGTGGGGGATGTTCAGGGACCATGCAGCTACTACACTGCTCTACAGAGCGACGAGCACACATAGACTTGGGTATCTGTAGGAGATCCCTGAAGCAGGCCCTAGCCGAACTCCCCGCCTGGCTTGTTAACTATGCTCCTCTACTTGGTAGTTCCTGAATTAATCTATCTTCTCATCTAGTAAGTATCATGAGTATGTAGGGATTCTGCATCTATTTTATAGAATTTAAGCAGCTAGTTCTGTCTTGCCTGGTATCCGTTTCTGAGCTTCCTTTCCCTCCAGAATGTTCCCTCAAGTCTCCATGCCTCCACAGACCCGAGCATCTATCGCTGTATCCCCCAGGCACAGGCAGACAGACAGCTCTGCTCAGACACCCTGCCCTTGGATGCTGTTGCTCTGTCCCCTGCAGGAGAGAGAGCACTGCAGTAAGGCCAGTATCATACTCTAGGCTCTTCATTAGAGCTGCCCTTCCTTCACAAGACATCAGACCCTAAGCAAAGCTCACTTTAGTGGCTTTCACAGGGGTTGTTCGCATGTGAGGTATGTGTGCACACATGCTCATTATCCATCTGGCTTTTCTCCTTTTTGACAGTAGGATTGGATCACAGGATTGCTCTTACCTGAAAACTGCAGACAGACCCAAATGTAGACACCAAAGACTAGAGGGCTTGGTGATCTTTCTGTTCCCTCTCCGCTCCTCTCAGGCCAGTCTGGAAGGAAGGAGCCGAGGAAGCCTTAGAGAACTGGCTTTCCCAGGTGAGTCCCATGACACTGATAGCTCATGCCCAGCCCTTATCTATTCCAAAGTGCACACACTCGACGTTGCCACGAGTGGTGTCCTTGCCTCTTGCTCCAGCCACCATGGTTGTTCTCTTTTCCTCCCTGGCTCTCTGTACTGGGAAGTACTTCCCAGCTGTCCTCAATGGATGGTGTGTTTGTAAAGGGCCTCACTTTCCCTTGCCGCATGTCCTGATCCATCTCAAATATCCAGAGTCCCTTCTTCTTCTGTCATGGTAACTATTAATATGATTGGTACACAGCTCTGGTGCCAAAGCAGAAATGATGACAACATGAAGAAGATACTGTAAGCCATGAGGAAGACACATCAAGGGCCAAAAATGGGTCTCACTTTAACCCTCCAAAACTGTGCTATCATTTGCTACCACATCATAACACAGCCTATGCTGACTGGAACCCTTAGGGAAAAGAGAACATTCAAGCCCTTCCCATTTCCTGGCAGTTGTGAGAAGAGCGCAATGGCCATCAATGAGCAGTATCTCTGTAACAGGACACAGTGCACTTTGGGTATATGCCCAAGAGTGGCATAGCTGGAGCATACAGTAGACTTACTTTTAGCTTTCTGAGAAACCTCCACACCGATTTCCCCAGGAATCCCATTTCACTGATAAAATCAAATAATCTCCTTACAGACATGAACAATGGCCTTACGCTGTTTTATTGCCCCTTTGCTAACTACTTAACGCAAAGGATGTCTGGGGGCTTTCAAGATGTCTTGTCCAGTGTACAAATAAACTCCTGGGCATCAGTCTGTGTAAGGAGATAAGGCTGCAGGCTGTGGTCTCACAGACAACTCTGGACTCCAACCACAGGCCTAACAGCAAGTATGTGACCCTGAGAGAGGGTCTGAAACTCAGCAAGCAGCTGTTTCCGTAGCAATAAAATGGGAAAACAGTACCCACTTCCAGGCGTTGTTGTGAGGGTGAATTGGGATGGTATTTGTGCTGCGGTTTTCATAATTTTGGTCCATAATGTTCCTCAAAATGGCCAATCAACAAATTAATTTACTGCTATACATTAAAACCTAGTGGGAAGACAGCAAAATACAGGAAGCCATGTGAGTGCAGGGTGTGGGGTTTGCCGGAGTCGCCCACATAGTCCTTTCAGATCATAGCCAAATCACAGCCCATGAGGGCAGAGGACAAAGTAGAGGCACGTAAAAAAAAAGTAAAAATAACTGAATCTGCTGATCCATTTAAGGAATTATGAGTCAAAATGAGTTTTTATTGATTTACGTGTGTCATAGTAGATACATTAAAATGACCGTGCATTCATGAATGTTTCTACATAGTAGATGTATGTGAGGCACATTAGAAATTTGAGTTTGATGAATAGATGATGGATAGACAAATTGATATAGGAAGATGATTGGTAATAGCTAGCTTTATAGATAATTGATGATAGAGATAATAAATAGATTGATAATAGTAACTAATTATATGAGCAATAGATGATAAATGATAGAAAGATAGATGATAGAGAGATAGGTGATAATAGATGATTGATTGATAGATGATAGATAGATAAATGATAGATTGGATAGATAATAGACAGATGATATATAGATTAAATAGATGATAGATATAGATAGATAGATGATAGATAAATTAGATAGATGATAGAAGATAGACAGACAGACAGATATAAGATAGATTAGATAGATAAATGACAGATTGATAGATTAGATAGATGATAAATTAGATAGATTACATAGATGATAGCTAGATAGATTAGATAAATGATAAATAAATAGATTAAATAGATGATAGATGATAGACAGAAGATATGTAGATGATAGATTAGATAGATGATAGAAGATAGATAGATAGATAGATAGATAGATAGATAGATAGATAGATAGACAGACAATAAGAGTCTTATTCAAAGAGCACATCTCTCTTAAATCAAGTCATCTGTGACATACACAGCTTCTAAGAAGACAGCGAGTGTCTAAGAAGACAGGGAAAAGCCTGTGCAAGACATTCATGGATGCCAGCAATGATACAGAACTTCTGAACTAATTCATCCGAAGGTTCCAGATCTTCAGCAAACACTTTAACATCAACAAAAGTTTTCCAGAAAAGTAACTTTTGGGGTCCAGAGAAAAGACTGGCAAACTAGGAAAGTAGTCTTTGTGTCTTCAAGTTTAGATGGGCTTTGCTCCAGTGTGGTGTTCTCACAAGGTCCATAGCAGACATTGGCTCTCATGTCACGACCCAATGACACTGTTAATTAGTCTCCAAAGTGCTGGCTAATGTATGGAGGCCATGGTGAAGGTGCCAGTCAGATTCAAAACTGCTTTAGCATCACATGCACAAAGCTGCTTTGCTCAAAGCAGTTACAGGCCAACATAGACTCCAGCAGAGAGGACGCAGGCCAGCCTCTGGGTGGGAGGACTGTCAAAGAGCCTGCGTCCATTCTTATTTCCTGTCAATGAGTAGATGGAAAAGCTAATGCAAGCAGTTCCCCAGAGGGATGCTGTTCACTCCTTTGACTTGGGTATACAAATTTCCCATGTGTTACAGTTGTTTTTATTTCTCTGGCTGGAGAGATAGTTTGATCAGTTAAGCGCTTGCTTTGCAAGCTCAAGGACCTGCATTGGATGCTCATAACCCATGGGGGAAAATGCAGAATGTGGTGCCATGAGCTTGTAATCCTGGCACCAGGGAAAGTCAGGTGAATCTCAGAGGCTCACTTGCCAGGTAGGCTAACCTACTTGAGTTCAAGAAATGTGAGACCCTATCTCAAAAAGAATGAGAACAACTCCCTCATCTTCTCAAATCCTCTGGCCTCCCCTGTACATAGACAGCCTTGCACTCCCACAGAAAAATACTTTTAAACTCTTCCCCTCTAGCCACCCTTCAGACCTCTGCTCCCTTTCTTCTTGTCATTTTCTCTGTGAACAGCCCCCCCCCCATCATGCTTCTCTTCCTTTCCCATGCCGTGGAGTACTTGAGAGTACTATGAGCAAGAGACAGCTACTCGGGCCCATTCTCTTGGTATGAATTCTTCTGGTTAGTTGTGCATTTGCCAAGTTGTCAATCTCATCTTTGAAGCTCAGGAAACAGAAAAAGAAAGAGAAGCAGCACATCCACATTTTTCTTCATTGTAAGAATTTGTGGCTTCAAGTCTACACTATGCAAAGTCTTATTTCCTTTTTCAAATTAAAAGGAAGGAAGACAATGGAGAGATCTGTGAGTCACAGAGGCCTCCCTGGACAACACCCTGAAGGTTTAAATGTGAATGGATAAGAAATATAGGGATTCCACTCCACACAAGGCACACACATTGGAACTGAGAGGGGTGCATCTGGCAGAGCGTGTTCTGGTTTGGTTCAAGTCTGACTGCTTGGAGGGGGTGTAGAGTGATACATAAGGGACCTCAACAGTAAATGTGAGCTGAGCTCACTTCATCCCTCCACCCCAGCCCAGAGCTGGTGGCTCCTTCATGTTCAGATACACTTTGCTTTGCTTATGTTTTGGTTTTCTTCCTTTTCCTTTTCTTTACATTATAGATTTGGTCCAGTTAGAAGATTCCTTCCACTCAGGACCTGTATGAGCTCCCTGTCCTGGCATGTGAGTGGTAATCTGATACGAACTGACATAAAGTTTGGGAAAACTGACAATTTGATCTCATGTTCACTTTAATACGGAAAGGTTGAATAATGTTCAATGGTAACTCAATATAATTTTGATCTTCTCCGTGAAAGGCAAGAGACTGTTAGGGAAGAGAAAGATGTCGTCATCTGAGGTACCATGGAAACAGGGATTGCTGAGGCACCATGGGAGCAGGGGCTCCTGAGGCCAAGGACAGCAAGACTGTGGGGTGTAGAGTGCTTCATGTTGGTGATCATCCCCAGAAAGTCTAACCACACAGACTGTAGTGACCCTGGCTTCAGCATCTCAGAGGAGGTGTGGGATAGTCAGTTCCAAGGCCACTCCTCTGGCCACATGGTCCTTCTAGTCTATGTCAAGACCTTAGGCTCCTTGTGTTCTGTGACTCTGAGCCTCTCTGAAAGGAACATCCCTCCTTTTTCTGTCTCCTTTACTTCCTTGGTTCATCAGCTTCCTCTGCCTCCTTTCTCTGTCTCCCCACATCCCTGGCTCATAATTCTTTTTCTGTCAACCTGAGAAGATGATCCCGAGCCTTCCCAGGGCCTCAGTCATTATTCTACCAATAACCTCCACCACTTCAGGATACTCTAACCTCCATGGTAGCTTGGGCTGGGTGAGCACCCCCACTGTAGATCCTAACAATACAGACCACGCCCACAATTGTATCTGTAGCACACAGCACACTCCTGGCACTTACCAGAGGCCTGGAGACATCTCAGTGACAGTCCTATGCCTGCTGGTATGTCTGTGTGGCAGCTCTCTTGAGGTGTCAATGCAGTCTGGTTGGGTATTATTGTGAAAGTAAAATTTGTGTGTGATCAATATTTACCCTTGTAGATTGTGAGTATGGTAGAATTATCCAGCAGCCTTGATGACAGTCTTAAATGTAAAGTCTGTGGTAGCTCCACAAGGAAGGAATTCTCAGGACTGCATCGTAGAATCCATACTGATTCAACCTCGGCTCTCACCAGCTTCACAGTGGGGGTCTTCAACTTTGTGTGTGTGTCGGTGTGTGTGTGTGTGTGTGTGTATAAGTGAAAGAGAGGTTGTGTGTATGAGTTGTGAGTGTGTGTACATGTGTATGTGAGAGTTGTATGCATGTGTGTATGCACATATGCATGAGTGTGTGCATTTGTGTGTAGAAGAGTGTCTGTATGTGTTCTGTGTGTGTGCACATGTGTATGGTTATGAATGCATGTGTGTATATATGTGTGTGTGTTAGCAGGCATGTGTGTTTATATGTGTGAGTGTGTATGTATGTGTAGGTATCTGTGTATTTGAATATTTATGTGCATGTATGAATGTATCCTGTGTGCATGTGTATGCATGTGTATGTTCCTAATGATTTTGTTTCTCTGGAGAGTTCCAACAGATACAAAGAAAAGGACAGACAGCACCTCCCACTTCTCATAGGCCTCCTGCTCTTCAGAGGGATGGAACATCTGCCTCTTCTAGCATCACATGATCTTCTTCCCTAGGGTTGTATCTCAGACCAGGTACCATGACATGATGGGAGAGCAGGAATTGTATCATCTAGGCATATCCTAACTCTAGAAAGAAAGCTGCTAGAGTAGTCACTGCCTCACATGGCACTACACATCAAGCATAGCTCCCTCTCCATCTACTGTCTGAAATGACTCTCAATACCTACAAACACCATTTTGCAGTAGAGATTTGGAGACAACCAGCCCTGACAGCCTTTCAACCCAGACAGCCCTTAGCTCCAGTTTCTTCCTTGCTTACCACAGCCTTACCAAGAAAAGTGGGCTGACCACGTCTACCCACGAGGACCCAGTGGGAAGCAAGCTGATTCACATCTACCCATAAAGACCCAGAGGAGAGTGGGCTGGCCGCGTCACCCATGAGGGCCCTTGACACCCGTGAAAACAGCTGTGTTAGAGATGACGTGATAGTTTCCTCTCCTTGGCTCTGATAAAATACTCTGATCAAAATTGACTAAGGGGATGAAAGAGTTAATTTTAGCTCAAGCCCATAGGTGACAGTTCATCATTGAGGAACTCAAAGCATGCTCACTTGGTATTCCATGGGCAATTACCTCCAACCAAGAAACGACAACAGAAGCTGTGCAGCAGCATGCTTGCTGCCCCACTCACAGACCCATGCTTCCCTAGGTTCCTTAAAACAGCCCAGAACCAGGGACAGTGCTGTTCAGAGTGTGGGAGTGTCCAGAGTGGGCTGGGCCCTCCTACATCAATTAAAAACCTAGAGAATCTCCGTCCACATATCCACAAGTCACTCCTGAGAAATCTCTCAGTTGAGACACTCTTCTCAGATATCTAGGCTGTGTCAAGTTGATAACTACCACTAACTAAGTCAGGGTAACTAGATCAAGGTCTTTATAGAGTTCATTAATGATCTTGAGATGAGATCACCCTGGATATTCAGGTAAGCCCTAACTTCAATGGCAAGAATAAAAGCAGGGGTTTCCCTCCTGTAAAATAACAACTCTGACACTCAAAATATTTATATACAAACATCTTGACCATCAGCATTGGCTTATTCTCCAACTAGCATAATTCTCTGATTAGAATAAATTCACAGTTTTATTCTAATCTAAGTTCTGGTTACCTCGGCTCGGCTCCCATGCTTCTGCCCTCCTCCATGTTCCCCTGCCAATCTACCATGCTTCGCTCTATCCCAGAATCCTTCCTGCCTATAGAATGTCCCATCTTCTGTTTCCTGCCTCAGCTTCAGGTCAATCGGTTTTAGCTGACAGCTGCTGGCTGTATCTATACAGTACACAAGAGTGTTTCTCTACAGACAAGTGTCCTGGTTAGGGACAGAGGTGTCAATACAAACCAAGAGGAGGCCTTGAGAAGACGAAGGCAGAGACTGAAGTGACGCAGCCCAGGGACAGCTGGAGCACTGGGTCCAGGGGAGACAAGGACAGACCTGCGTACAGCCTTCACTGTGGATTTTTCTTGGAGGCCACTAATTTGGTGGCCATGCGATGCAGCCTCTTGTGGGGTAGATCCAGCAGGGCTCGCTCTGTAGCCAGTATGGGGACCCAGTAAGCTGCTATAACACATTGTGTGATTCTTTGATCTGATGTAAGAACCAGGAACATTTCCCAGAGGCTTCTGTACTTGGAACGTCTATCACAAACAAAGTGATTAAGCACTGGGTGGTGGTGGGGGGGCTGCATCATAAGAGTAAACTACTTGACACCAAGGAAATAATATACAAGAGGCTTTTGTTAAAAAAAAAAGTTTTTTAAGAAATATAATTTTTCACTAAAATTGTCTCGAATTCTCTCTTGGAGACATATGGCCAGGGAATTCAAAGCGCTGGGCTACTAGGGACTGAAAACAATTCCTATCTCTGCATTTGCCTCTCCCTCTTGTAAGCAAGAACTTGGCTAGACTCTCCCAGTGTGTGAGCTGACTGACTGGGATCAGAAGACTCGCCATTGGTGAGAGGATTGCTTCTGCAGTGACTCTTCCTTGGCTCAGAAGCTGCCCTGGACATCACTTGTCAACACCACTGCAAATCTCTATCCCCACTCTCTCTTTCCTGAACTCTTCTGGCTCCCCTCTCTCCACAGCAGAACAGCTGCCAAGCCTACTGTGTCCAAGGCTCTGGAGCATGTGCAGACTCGGGGACCTTTCTTCTGCACGAAGTTGTAAATCACAGGTCCCTGCAGTTCCCGGGCTACCTCTGCCTTTGTGTGGACCTGGGTTCAGATTTCACATTTGCTTAAATACCTGCTTACTTTGGATTAATGTGGAGTAGAAATTACAGCAGCAAAATCAATTAGCACCGATTGTATTGTCTTTTTTTTCTGCTGAACACCTCTCACTCACCCCTATAATACTTAACCAACCACAAGAGATTATGATGTCAATTGCTATGTAGACAGAACACTTAACAGATATTTCTTAAAGTACAAATGGCTGGTGTAGTAAGTGAAAAAAAGATCATATCACCTCACTTTAGATTTGAAAAGCGCACAAGAGCCTATGCAAACTCTTATATAAAAATGTATAGAAAAAATACAGTTTAGAAGGGTGCATAGAAAAATCTGAATAGTATGTATGCTCGTTAGTTTTTACCAACCCAGAGTCTCCTGGGAAGAAGGCATTTCAATTGGTATCAGATTAGCCTGTGTCCATGTCTATAAGAGAGGATCTTGACTGATGATTGATATGGAAGGGCCCAGTCCGCTGTGCCCACTGTGGGTGGTACCACACCAGCCAGGTGGATGGATCTGTGCTGTATTAGAAACTGGTCATGAGACAGAAGGTGAGCCAGTGTGCAGCCTTCCTCCATTGTTCACGTGGCTCAGCTTCTACCTCGACCTCCCTGAGTGATGGGCTGTGTTCTGCAAGTAAAAGTCAAAAATTCCTTTCTCCCACTAGCTGCTTTTGGCCAGAGCATTTTATCTTATCAGCAGAAAGCAGAGTAAAACAGTATTCGCCATTAACTGCTAGCATTATGTGGGCAATGAGGGGTTTTTTTTTTCTTTCTCATTATTTTTAAATTTTTTATGTAATATGCTTAGATTCAGAAAAATAATAAGCACAACCTTTGAACAAGTCACTTAGACTGCAAGAAATGGGGAGGGGCGTCCTTATGCAGATCAAGAGAGCAAAGAAAGTAATCAGACCCGAGTTCTGAACACTTGGTGTTGGGCTGGAAGGGGATTTAGTGAAAGGAGCAAAATCCCTGTGCTCTAAGTACATCCGATGTGGCACACCTGTGAGGGATGCATGTGAGAGTATGGTCACTGGTGTA
Source organism: Montemys delectorum (assembly GCA_019843815.1). Taxonomy (NCBI): domain Eukaryota; kingdom Metazoa; phylum Chordata; class Mammalia; order Rodentia; family Muridae; genus Montemys; species Montemys delectorum. The sequence continues at coordinate 13,760 of JADRCD010184781.1, forward strand.
GTCAGCATGTGCCCTGAGAGCTTGACCAAGCTCCCATGCTCAGCCTTGGCTTAAGGCCTTTTAGCCACCATTTTAACGTTCTTAGAGATTTTGGAACAAGGGATTCATGTTTTAACTTTATACAGAATGCTGTAGTTTGATTGAATCCCCCAAGTTCAGGTATTGGGAAGTTAATCCCCAACAGTGCTGGGAGGAGGACCTAGTAAGAGGACTTCAGTGGCCTTCCTGAGTGAGCTTGGCCTCCTCTGTGTGTGGGCATGGCCTTCATGTGTCTGCTGGCCTCATTACCTCATGGGCTTCGTCTTCGGGAATTGGCCAATGTTGTTAACTAGGGTAACTTATTTCGAGAGTGCACTAGCATAAAAGCATATTTGGCCTTTTCTCAGTCTATTTCTTTTTGTCTTTCTGCCTCCCATTATTTCCATCCCTCATTAGCCCCAAGTCCTTCACCAGCACCATTCTCTTGGACTTCCTGCCTCCAGAACTCTGAGCCAAACAGGCACCTGTTGTTTATAAGCTACCAACTCTGTTGATCTTCATTGTAATGGTAAAAATAGCTAGGACATTCACAAATTATAAAGGCTCAGCTAAGTGTAGCTGGGTGGATAAGTGTGTGAGGTCTTGGGCCTGCATAAAGACTTGGAATGTTCTGTAGTAGGAATGAGAAGTACCAGGATGCTTTGGAGAACAGGAAGTGTGTGAGAGGGAAGGCAGACACTGAGGAAGCAGTGAGCAGAAACAAGGATCATGGAGCCTGCTGGAGACTAACCGAGAAGGGATGAGAGTGTCTCACTTGTAAGAAATATGTAACATGCTTGCCAGAAATGATAGTTAATAATGTAGATTAAGTTAAACTCTGAGCAAGCGTCTTCCTTGATGTTCCTAGTCAATATCTGAGAACATGCTCCCACTTTAGATAAAATTTGAATGAAACTGGCTGAAATGCCTATAAAAATAGAAAGAAAAAAATTAAGTTCCTTTTAAACAAGTCAGTTTGGCTGTAATGGTGGAATACATTCCTTAGGAAGACACCAAGATCGTGCCATTCAGTGGATCTCTCTGCCACAGAAGTCAAGTGAAATGATCTATTTATCTGGAGATAAATGTATCACAAGGACGTGTGTAAGACTTGGCTGAATGCCCCTCTCTTGGCTCCTTGTGCTTTTTTCTGGAGGCTGACATAATGGGGTTTATGAAGGAGGATGAGTGATCATGACTGACTATGCTCACTTATCTCAACCAACGTGGCTGGCTGATTTGAAGTTAATCTACATACTGTCTCCTCAGACTCTGAGGTGATGTCACCTTATCTCTCTGGGAGGAACCTGGGTCTCTGCCTGTTACTGAATTAATTAGTTCCTCTCTTAGTAAAGTACCAGGTTTTACACCAACTAATTGAAAATCTAAATGTTCATGGTCAAGGTCACCATCTTGAAAATTACTCAATCCATCTTTTTGGGTCAAAGCATCTTTCTCTCCTATTCTTTTATAATTATTACTAATATATTTTAAATCATAGTAGCTAGTTTTAGCTATGAAAAACTGATATAGGACATGGATTTTTTTCCTGCCATACTTAGCATTTGTGTGTTGATTAATCTTTGCCAACTTGACACATCGAGGGCCACCTGGAAGAAGGGGCCTCAGCTGGAAAGAAATGCTTCCATTGAATTGGCTTGTAGACAAGTTCCTGGGCACGTCCTTGATTATTAATTGGTGTGGGAGGGCCCATCCCAGAGGACCAATCCCAGAAAGGGTGGCACCACCCCTGGGCATGTGGTACTGGATTGTATAAGAAACTGGGCTGAGCCAGCCAATAAGCACCTTTCCTCCACAGCTTGTCTCCATGCCTGCCTCTAGATTCCTGCCTTGAATTCCTGGCCTGCCTTGCTTTGATAGTTGACAGTGGTGTAGAAGTATAAGCCAATTAAACCTTTTCCTCCCCAAGCTGCTTTTGATCATGCTGTTTCATCCGAGCAGAGAGAGAAAACTGATACAGTTTGTCTTCTAAAGCCGTGCCAGCACCCCAGAAGCAATTTTCAATATCTTAAGCCCTTATATCACTTTCATCCTTAGTTACTTTTAGAAACTGTACAACTTCCAAGCTCATTGGCAAAAGTGGCAATTAAAGAAATAGGAAATCTCATTGGTTAATCAGGGCCAAAGTCCCTCCCAAGGAGTCCCTCCCTCAGGAGAAGATGCCCTTGTTTGTATTAGACACATTTTAAGGTTACTATTTTTAACCCAATTGCATCCTTACAAGTGTGTGTTGTGTGCTCCAGCAGCACGCAAGTCAGATCAGGAAGAGTTCACTGACTCCACTGTCAGCCTCAGAGACCATGGGAGGGGCTGCTCGGGAGGGGCTGCTGCTCAGGAGGGGCTGCTCAGCCGGGACTGGGAAATGTGCGTCTAGCTAGGGTACTAGGATACAGTTATTATTTTCTTAGAACTAAGAAAACGGATGCCCTCAAAGGCCACCCTCAAAAACTGAAATCATTTTTTAATTTATTGATAAAATTTATTTTACTTGGTTTTCCATGCTCCGTTACTGCTTGCTCCGTTCCACAGGGTCAAAATGGTGGAAGCTCGTGCTCACAATTTTGTGCCTTTTAATAGCAAGCAGCCTGGCTCTAGACTCTCTCTATTCCTTAAGAAGTCTGGAAAATGGAAAGGACTACTTAGTCAGCTAGCTCAAGCTCTCATGAAAATAAGCAAGGTGAGTTGTCTAATGTATCCCTCACCGTGTTAGTGGCCTATTTCTACCGGTAACAAACCACAGAGAAATCCCTCCATTCTCTTAAGCAAGTTCTTGGACCTAACCACAAGGTGAAGGTCTTTTTCCTGCTCTGACAGTCAACTTAATTCCCTTTAAGGTGATGAGTGATGGCCAGGGACATTTTGTTTTTCTTTCTCGCACCAAGTGGTAATTCTCTGGCCAGTAAACAGGTCCATGTTGGAACCAAAAGGCAAAGGCGAGGACCAGAAGCGAACAGCATTATCCTGTGGTTTAGGCTGGATAAACTCACTCAAACAGTGGCCTCCTCAACTGAAGGTTGAACTTGTAAAGCACAGATCTAAGTCCTGTAGCTGTCCAAAAGAGAAAACGAAAAGAAAAAAAAGGAAGGAAAAACCATCAAAAGCAGAGAGTGGGGCGTCTGCTTTCTGTATATCTCTTCCCAGCAGGGCAACCCTGCATCCTACCTAATCCCCACTGCTAGTCTCTGTGCAATCACGAAGAGCTCAGAATAGAAATAGTTTTGTCTGTATGTAGTGGAAAACACCAGTTTAAACAGGATGTTGGAGATCAGGGCGCCTGACCCAGAACACGGGCCAGGGCAGACATGAAAGCCCGCTTCTTTTCATTCACAAAGGTTTTCTGGGACGAAGCTCCCTCTCAGCCTAAACAGAGTCACGCACAGGCTGGCCCCGCCGCTCCCACGCTGCTTCCAGAAGGCAGGCGAGCTCTTTGAAAGCTCTTCCTAGCTGCAGCTTCGGTGGACTGCAGCCATGTGCAGGGCTGGGAGCAATTACCCCTCCCAAGAGCTTGTTCCTCTGTGAAGGACCCTCTCTGCCAGGCAGCTCCTACCCAGAGAGCAAGAGGGAAGCTGCTGGGGCTGTCCCAGGCTGCCTTGTTTTCTCTCCCTTCTCTGGGACAGTTTCAACTGATTTTGATTACCCTGGCGCCAAATAAATGAAAACATTTCATAGATATATAATCATCCATCACTGTGAAGAAAGGGAAAATGTTTCATGTTCAGTGTGTTTATAAATACACTTAATGAAAACAGGCTAGCGCTGTCCTTTCCACCGCTGCGGAGCTGCTGCTGCTGCTGCGGGCCAGATCTGCGCCAGATTGCCCTGCGGGGTCATTCCCAGATCCCTAACTAAGCAGCCATCAGCCATTTTGCTCTGACAACTGAGAGCCAAGGAAGTCCACAGGAAGGAGCCTCCATCCAAGGCTACCCTCTAACCTGCTTCTTTACACGGGACAGGGATGGGATGAATTAGCTGAATCCAACCTGTCTCCAACGGGCTTAAGGACTGTGTGCGCTTACACCTGAGACTGGGAGTAAACAAACGCCTAGTGGCACATGGGTTCTGGCAACACCAAGAGGAAGACCCAAATCCATACTGTAGGTTTAGAAATGACATTTTTGTACATTATGTATGTAGATATTTAAGGTGATTTTGAGTGTTGGTGGTATACACAAGCAGGGCATATCTTTTAGGAAAGAAAACTGGGTCGGGGGAGGGAGGGAGCTGGAGAGATAGCCCAGTGGTTAAGAGTCATTGCTGCTCTTCCACAGGTCCTGAGTTCGATTCCTAGCACCCACATGGTAGCTCACAACCATCTAAGAGATGCAACAGCCTCTTCTGATCCCCAGGGCAACCAGGCACATACAGTACACATATACTGTCAGCAAAACACTTATGTGCACAAAATAATAGAAATAAACAAATTTTTAAAGAAACCGGGAACAGTATCAGGCCAACTGGTGGCATTTTTGCCTATTCTATGCATGGCTGATTAATTCTGACCCCACCCTAGCTCTTCACTCTTCCTGCATGCATGGACGTCTGACGTCGACTTTGAGTCACTTCTGACCAAGGGTAGCTCCCACGCCTGCAGCGTTCTCAACCTTCCTCATGCTGTGACCCTTAATACAGTTCCTCATGTTTCAGTGACCCACAACTATAAAATTGTTTAGTTCCTTCTCCATAACTGTACTTTTACTACTGTTATAAATTCTAATGTAAATACCTGATATGTCGGATATGAGCTCCTAAGTTGAGAGCCACTGCACTCTTTGCTCTGGACCAGGCTTAAAACCTTCTCTAGCTGCAGGAAGGCAGCAGAGATGGTAGCCATTACTTACAAGCTTGTTTTCAAGTGGAGAACTAAGCTCTTGTCTGCTCATCTATAACCCCTAAGTGGTCCGACCTGGGACAACATTCCTAAGAATCAGAGGCACACAAGAAGGAGACTCATGCTGACCTCAGCCTCCAATCTCAACATGTGGGAGATCTCAGCCAACAGCAGCAGAGCTGCTCATCCAACCTGCAGCTGACCATACACTTCTGAACCTCTTGTTGGAGCCACGCTGGCCCACAGACCTGAGAGCAATGACGTTCATGCTAAGATCCTTCTTTGGGTGTGCGTGTAATGCAGCAGGATTGTGGCAGCTGATAACCAATACCCTACTCTACAAAACTGTGTCAGAGTCCTACTGCTAAAGGCACTGTATCAGTTGTTCAGCGCTTTGTAGCCCAAATATTACACACTGTCAGAGAAGAAAAGTCTAGCTACTAGCCAGACTTGGACAGCACTAACAGCATGAGTGGCTAAGAAGTGACCAGAATTGTCATTGAGAATTAGTTTGCAGTGAGTGGTTGTGTCACAGCACCTTCTATTGAATAAGATCTAACATGACCCAAAGGCACCCTGCCTTTCATAAAGACATAGAGAAGTGCAGGCCCAGACATGGCCAAGCTGTATTATCCCTCCACAAGGCTTGTTACATCTCCAAGGGAACCCATGGCCTCTTTGTAGTCTAATTGAACACCTTATAAATAATATGTACAGTGCAGACAAAAGACAATAAAACTGGGCACTACCACCTACAAACCCTCTGAACTTTAAAGAAAATATTTCTATTCATCTCAAGTAAATGGTCCCAGAGCGTGTGAAATTTCAATTCCTGTGGAGGTAAATCCCCTCTTTCCTATTTCAGGCAGTTCTCTGGTTGAGAACTAGAATCGAGAATGAAGGACAGGCTGTGGAGTGACTGAGCAGCGCAGTCCGTGGAGGACTTGGGCCATTTGGAGCAAGCCCGCCTGGGTGGGGAGCCACGGCTCTCCACTTTTTAAGTGTGTCTCTGCAAAGTATATAGCTCTGTGATGCCTTAGTCTTCTCATCTGCAAAATGGGTCTGTTGGTTACTTTTCTCATTGCTCTGCCAATATCCATGGCAAAAACAATTTAGGGGATGATGGCTGTTTTGTCCCACAATCTCAGAAGGTCCATGATCGTTTGTCCCCATGAGGCAGGAGCTTGTGACAGGGGCTTGTCCTCAATTCTTGAAGGACAGAACATGGAGACAGACAAGGGGACTGGGAACCTACGGCCTACTTTACATAGGCCCTGCCCCCAGTTTCCACAGCACTCCCAGTAGAGAGGCACCAGCTGGGAACCATACATTCAACACAGGAGCCTGGGGTAGACATTTTACATTCAAACTGTGACAACAGGCATATAATCAATGCTGTGAGCATGAGATAAGATGCACATACATAATGTAAGATAATATAAACAAGAATCAACACTTGGTGACATTGCTTGTCAGGTGATCAGCTAATGGCAGCTGTTATAAACTAATCAACTCCAACTGTTGCTAATGATTGCTTTAAAAAAAAAGAGAGAGAGAAAGAGAGAGTTTCATGTAACCAAAGGTGGCCTCAAACTGACTATGTAGCCAAGGCTGGTCTTGAATTCCTGATCCTCCTGTCCCAACCTCCCAGGTGCTTGTATTATGGGCTAATGGCATCACATCTGGCTGTAATTAATAAACTCTTGCTAATTCATCCAAGTCTAGTTGAAGTCATCAATGAGTTTGCCTATCATTTATTGACCACTTCTTGTTTTCCTCTTTAAAGGACATCCTGCCCCAGTTTGCATGAAGTGTCTGCACAGCCTAGAGTCGTCTGGGGAAGAAATCTCAGCTGACAAATGCCTAGGTCGGACTGACTTGGCCACGTACCTGTGGGTGGGGGATGTTCTTGATTGTTAATTGGTGTAGGAGAGCCCAGCCCACTGTGGGTAGCACCATGACTAGGAAGTGGTCTTCAGCTACTGGAGGAAGGTAGCTGAGAGCAAGCCAGCCTGTGAGCCAGGCAGCGAGCAGCATGCTCTATGGTTTCTTCCGTACCTCATTTGGCTGTGGTCAGAGGTAATGCTGTGCTCAACAGCATTCAGGCCCATCTCTGGTTCTTGCTTCAGTTCCTGCCCTGATTTTGCTGTACACTGTGAGCCAAAATAAATCCTTTTTTCCCATTAAGTAGTTTTTAGTCAAAATATTTGTCATAAGAACAGAATGCATATATTCCCATCCAACAAAGGTATGGGGGATATCAAAACAGAAGAAACCTGATGAGTCATGAGATTTGTCCCGAACAGAAATGACTGGGGTCTAGACAACTAATATGGAGTCACTTACAGTAGGAAGGGGACAACAATAGTCAGTAGGAAATGGATTTTTTCAAAAGTCCATGTTCAGCCTGGAAAGTTGAGGTATAA
>JADRCD010184782.1:0-16159 GCA_019843815.1 Montemys delectorum
CCCCCCCCCCGTCCTCCCAGAGACGGAGGCGTGCGGGGGGTGGGGTGGGGGGGAGGACGAGGCGCGCGCGCGCACACACACAGACGGGGGGGGGCGCGCGCGCACACACGCACGCACACACACACTCACACACACGCGCGCGCGCACACACACACACACACACAGAGACCAGGGGGGGCGCGCGCACACACACACACACACACACACACACACACAGACCAGGGCGCGCGCGCGCGCCGGCCCCCGCGAGCCCAACCCCGCACGCCTGAGCAGCGCACCTTTGGGGGGGGGGTCCTCGAGGACGCGCCCGCGCGCCCGCCACTGCAGACAGCCGCAGCGGCGTACGGGCTGAGGAGGGGGCGCGCACACCACATCACAGGGAAGGTGGGGACGAAGGGCGAGCATGGGAACAAAGCGGGCCAGCCGCAGACCCAGAGGCGCGTCCCCGCGCGCTCCGGACGCGGCGGCGGACACCTGGCCGGGGATGTCACCCGCGCGCCGGGCGCTGCGCCCACAGAAGCCCCCGCGACCGTTCCGGACGCCCGAGGGTTCACCGGGCCGGGCGGCCACACCTCCCCGGGCAGCGCGCGGGCGCCTGGCGAGCCGCGCGGCGGCGCGCGCACCCACACTCACCACACACCCACGGAGGGAGGTGTGGAGCGCCCCGGTGCCCGGGCATCTCGGCTGCGGCGGGCCGCGCAGACGCTTCCATGGGCCCCGCCGCGCGCAGGGTCTGCACTCACCCGGGCCCGCAGCCCGCGAGCCTCAGACGCCTCCGGCCCTCCACGTCCGCCGGAGCCGGAGCCGGAGCCGGAGCCGCAGAGCGAGCGCTCGGCCGCTCCCGGAGCGGGTGGGCGGGTCACGTGGCGCGGAGGTGCGCATGCGCAGCCCGGCCGGGTGGGTGGCGCGGCCGCGGGAGCCCCCGCGCTGCGGTCGCCGTGCGCCTGCGCCGAGCGCCGGGGGCGCCTGCCGGCCCCCGCTTTCCCTCAGGTTTTTTTATTTTTTATTTTTTCCCTCCCGCCGCCCACTGCGGGTGTGTGGGCCGCGCCTGCGCAGTGGGCCGAGTGCCGAGGGGCTGAGGGGTGGGGGCGGGTGGGCGTTGGTGCTCGAGTGGCTCGAAGGCCGGGGGCCCCCTCTCCCCCGTTCTCTCCGAGCCTGCCGTAGGCGAGGACGGGGCCCTTCGTGAGAGGGCAGGGCTCGGACCTCGGTCCCGCCGGGCCCGGGCCCCTTCCTCGCCCCAGAGGGTCCGAGGTGCGCATTTTCCCCGCAGCGCGCGCTCCCGCCGCCCCCTCAGCTGCAGAGGCGCGCGCGCGCGCGCAGGTCCGCAGTGGCTGTGTCCGCAGCAAGTGAGGAGATTATGTAACAGACCAGTGGTGAAGGGAGGGGGGATGTCTGACGACGATTGTGTTCCTTCTCCACAGATTGTCTAAAGCCACAGGGAAGATGGTGGAAAATTCACCGTCGCCATTGCCAGAAAGAGCGATTTATGGCTTTGTTCTTTTCCTAAGCTCACAGTTTGGCTTCAGTAAGTACTGGAATGATGGACGGCCAGGGCCTTCCATGGTATTTGAGGACCAGGAAATAATGCGTTTGTCCTTAGAACGTACACACATGAGCTGTTGATTCGTTCTACCTATGTCTCTTAGGGAGTCCTGAAGGGCACCGCTTGTTTGCTCAGTTTATGTATCCAGTACTAGATGAAATCTCCAATATTTATTTAGCACTAGGCCTGATGCTAATGTGAATAAAACTTGGTCCCAACCCTAGAGGTCATGGTCTTGTGGAGAAGCATAGTAAACCCGCAGGTCAGAGAGTACGATGAGCGCCCTGGAAGAGCTTTGGAAGGGTTAGAAATTGGGATTAGCTTCCTCCAGGCCACTCCCTGGCAATTATATCAGAATAAGTCAGGAAGGACCTTGGGGAGAGCCCCTGAGGCCTGTGAAGATTTGGAAATGAGGTGCTTAAAGCTCCAGGATTGCATGCTGGAGCTGAAGAGAGAAGATAATGGGCCAGAGAAGTCAGGTGTAAGAATGTACCCTTAGCATCCTGGATCTGCATTGATCCCCATAATGTTCCATTTTATAGATGAGGCCACTAAGGCCTACAAAAACAAAACAACAAAACAACCCAAAGAACAAAACCAAACCTAATATGACCAACTCAACAAGTAGGACCAAAGTCCCTCCTCAAAAAGCTTGGAAGGTATGAGGCAATCATGTGGTAGAAAATTGAATGCCCACAATCCAATCTTCTGGTCCTTTGAGAGAAATCAGAATGTCTATGTGGAGGTATCCTTCCCCATTCTTAAGTGAAAAGTTCTAGCTTAGCTGTAGTGTAGTGGAATACGTGGAATGAAGAAGCTACAGTTACCGGCTCTTTCATGGAATCATTGTTTGGCCTGAGAGCTTTTTGTTTGGCATGAAGTGAACATGTGAAGTAGGTGCTGCCTTGCTTCCTCAGTTTAAAGATGGGAATACTGTATTTAAGTAACTTGATCAAAGCCTATAAGCAACAGGCTTCGCTCTACTGTAGTCCTCTGACTCTTGTATTAACTTGAGTAATTTATGCAAAGAAGCTGCTAATAGGTATTAGCTGCTGTTTAATTCTATAAATATCTATTCAAAGAAGATTTTAAGGATTTGAAACTATACAAGCATGTTAGATAAACCAAAACCTAATTGAAGAATTTATTGAGCACTTACTATGTACCAGGCAGTGTTACAGGCCAGGGGAAGGCAAAATAGCCAAACCTTATCTGCTTTCATTTGAGCTTTCTGCATAGTTAGAGACAACAGATAACATATCCAAGAAGCAAAGCTGGGTGAAAGGAGATTCAGGAGCAGAGGAGCCCTCCTCGTGTGCTGCTGCTGTGTGCTGTCTTTTAATAACTACAACTTACCATCTTTGTTCGGCACCAGAAACATACAGAAAGCACAGGCCATCTCTTCAGGAGTCCCAGTATTCCAGGGTTGGCATACAATGCTCTGTAACCCTTCATTCTTAAGACAAAAACCCACCACTACTGAAGGAGCTTGAGACCCCGCTCCACCACTTCCCTTGTACAAATGGGTCCTTTCTTGTGTATAAAATAGACATGTGTGTCTTGGGCCTGTCTTGAAGGTTAAACGAGTTAGTCCATGTAGAGAAATTTAGGACCTAGTTATTGCTACTCCACAGAGACAGCAGAAGGGAGCCCACTGTGGTGGAAAGGAGATCGTATGTAGACAGTCAGAGCCAGAGGTGACAAGCTCCCCTTTAAGCAACTAAATGCAATTACATCTTCCCTATGGAGAAGTACTAAGCACGTAAACTGCAAAAGCAAATTCTAACAAGTTCCTAAGAAATATGTCCATAGACTTTTTTTATTAATCATTAAATTCGTTTACATTTCAAATGATATCTCCCTTCCCAGTTACCCCTCCACAAACCTTTCATCCCCTCTCCCCCTCCCCCCTCCCCTTTGCCTCTACCCACTCACCCACTCCCGCCTCACCGCTCTAGTGTCCCCCTGTGCTGTGACATCAAGCCTTCACAGGACCAAGGGCCTCCCCTCCCAATCATGTCAGATAAGGGCAATCTCTGCTGGATATGTATCTGGACCCATGGACCCCTCCATGTATATATTCTCTCTGGTTGGTAATTTAGTCTCTGGAAGCTCTGGGTGCTATCCATAGACTTTTTAAAATACAGTGTAAGAGCTAAGACACTGCCAGGCGGTGGTGGCGCATGCCTTTAATCCCAGCACTTGGGAGGCAGAGACAGGTAGATTTCTGAGTTCGAGGCCAGCCTGGTCTACAGAGTGAGTACAACGTCAGCCAGGGCTACACAGAAAAACCCTGTCTCGAAAAACCAAAAAATATATATATATATATATATATATATATATATATTTATATAAAATATAATATATATATATAAATTATATATATAAACAAAAAAAAGAGCTTAGACACTAAAAATGTGTCAATATGATAATTATGGTAAGTATTACAAGACTGGTACAAATAAGGAGCTACAGATTCTGCATTCTGACGGAGTGAAACATGCCTTTGGGGAGCATCTTTACTGTATGTGAACCTTACAGACTGGACCGTGCCTCACTGACATGTCTTCTCTCTTCCCTTACCCTCTTTATCCTGCAGTACTTTATCTTGTGTGGGCTTTCGTTCCCGAATCTTGGTTAAACTCCTTAGGCTTAACTTACTGGCCTCAAAAGTAAGTTTAATATTTCTTCAATGGGGGTAAAACTGATACTGTTTCGAAGGGTAAAACTCTTCTCTAAAACCCAAGCCTTAAATCCTTATGGCTTTTAAATCCATGAGTATCTGTGTTGAAATTGAACGTTGCTTTTATTTTTGTACCTGGGGGGGGGGGGGGTGGGGGTGTTCACATGTGTGTGGCCACATTGGCCACATTGTGTGTGTAGGTGAATGTGCATGTGCATGTAGTGCCTCAGAGTTGATGTCAGGGGTCTTTCTTGGGGGCAAGGTCTTGGCATTGAGCCCAGAGTTCTATAGTACAGCTAATCTGACTAGCTGGCTTACTCCAGAATTCCCTGTGTCTGCCTCTGAGGGCCAGACTTACAGCTGGTCTGCCACATAAGCCCAGCACATACCTGGGTCTGAGAATCCAGACTCGGGTCCATACACTTGAGTGTCAAGTGCTTTATCCAGTGAGCCATACCCCAACAGTCACACCCCAAAGGCTATTAATATGTCACTAATTAAAGGTGGTGGGGCAAATGTTTATCTCTGTTCCTCCTAAAATCATGCTAAAATTATACTGTTGCTGAAAAATATTTTAAAGGTATAAGCATACAAAATGGGATAGCAGATAAGATATTAAGAAAATTTTAGGACAAAATGTGTTTAAACTGCATTAGACCTGCTGACTCCCCTTCCATATCCTAAACCTGGAGATTGACCCTTCTCCCCTTCAGAAAATGCTTCCATCCTGTGGAAAGTGTTGGACAGAGTCTGTAGTCTGGAAGTTGCAAGGGTTAACTGTAGAAATGAAGCCCAGGGAATGATAATTAACAAGCATCTGCTTGGCTGAATAAGGCTCCCTCCCCAGCACCTTCCCTTGCCAGGCTTTACCCTCTCCCAGAGAAAGGTGGGAAGTGCCTTTCTGAGAAAGCTGACCAGGGTAAAAGGCAGCAGCTATAATCTAACCGTTCTGCCATCTCTGCCCACATACATACCTCACTTCCTGTCAACTTATCTCTTGACTCTTAAATATAATACACTACCATAAATACAAGGCACTAAAAGAAAAGACTGTCCTTAAATACAAAAGAAAACAAGATACTTAAAAGAAATGGAGATAAAGCCATCTACAGACAGGGGGAAAGGGTTAATCATCTGAGATGAGAAAGAATCCTGAATGGTATGCTGTCCAAGGGAATATTTTTTTAATTACCATTGAAAAGTTATAAGCATGGTAATTAAAATGCTATCTAGAAAGCTGACTGTTGAGACAGTGGAACAGAAAGCAGAGATGGAAAACAGGAATATAAAATGGTGCAAAAAACTATTAGAAGTTCTAGCAAGGGAAGACAGTAGGGAGGAAATGACTTAACAAAATGTGGCAAGATAGAGCGCTGCATGGAGAGGAAAACTGAGAGGCATGTAAGAATTCAATTCTGGAGTATTGGTAGGTACTGGGGAAACAGTAGACAGAAATGCATAATTTCAGAAAAAAAAAACATAAAAACACATAATACACTAAGGTTCTCAGTTGCAAATATTGTTGACATAACCAGTTGTTTTTAACAGCCAACATAGTAAAGTGAAGCATAGAAAGTGTGAGGAAGAAGTAAATACCTCATTTTCATATTAGAACATCTAGAGAAAATGTCTGAAACTGGTGAAAATCAAGAGATAATGTAGGCATGTAGGAAATGAGGATGTATATACCAGAAGAAACAGCTCAGCTATTGAAAGGGCATGTTTGGGCAGAATAAAACTCTAGGGTTGGGATGGCTTGGTTGAGACAGGTGTCTGCAGCTGTTCATTGACCATGCATGCATACATCAGCTACTTTCATAATAAATTAGATTGTTAAAGTGTGTTTGTGACTGACTCTTGGGAATTATGAGTCCTTGACACGTTTGTTGACATGCACAAATTGTCTTGTGTAGATACTGGGCTGTTGCGTTGCCTGTCTACCTCCTCATCACAGTTGTAATTGGTTATGTGCTCTTATTTGGAATCAACATGATGAGTACCTCTCCACTTGACTCCATTCATACGATCACAGGTAAGTTGAGATGAAACAAAACTATGAGGCATGAAGGAAGGAGATGCTAGTGCTTTTATCAGAAGAGCAATCAGGAGTAGGCCTCAGAGACACGTTGGGAGAAAGTTATCTGTTACCTTCAACATGGCATGATGATTAATCTCAGTTGGCAGCTTGAAGGCATTTAGAGTCATCAGGGAAACAAATACTTAGCATTCCATGAGGTTTATCTAGATTCAGTTTATTGAGGTGGGAAGATACCTTAAATGTGGAGTGTATATGGACTCTAGATCTGAGTAAAATAAGGAGAAAATAAGCTGAATATAAGCATTTATCCCTGTCTGCCTCCTGATGGACACATGGTGGACGCATGTCATCCGCCACCTCCTGCTTCTACTGACATACCTTCTCCTCTGTGGTGAACTGTCTCCATACCACTGAGCCTTAAGTTGCACTTGTTAGGGACTTTGTTACAGCATGAGATAAATAGCTAATAATAGCTTGAGGTGTTTGCCACCATCTGCACATCAGCCTGCTGAGCAGTGTCATACATCCAACCAACCACAGAAATTACAGAAAGTGCTTGGGTCAGCAGAGCTTTTCTTCTTTTCTCACAGATAACTATGCTAAAAACCAACAGAAGAAAAACTACCAAGAGGACGCCATCCCAGCATTGAGAGATGTTCCCATCAGTGAAGTAAACAAAATGTTTTTTCTAGAAGCCAAAGAACTCAATACCTAAAACTGAGCTGTGTATAAACATCCTAAAACCAAACATTTACGGTTGTGGGCTGAATAATTTTCAACATAATTATATTGACTCTCCTTTTAATACCCAATATTGACATGTAAAAACATGAAAGTTGATTCCTGCCGGGCAGTGGTGGCATATGCCTTTAATCCCAGCACTTGGGAGGCAGAGGCAGGCGGATTTCTGAGTTCGAAGCCAGCTTGGTCTACAGAGTGAGTTCCAGGACAGCCAGGGCTACACAGAGAAATCCTGTCTCAAAAAACCAAAAAAAAAAAAAAAGTTGATTTCTTAGATTAAGTTCAATTGATACTGTAAATACTTTCAACTGACAATAAATAAAATACCACATTAGACTATAATCAACCTTGAGTAGATCTCTCTATGTGCACACATGCATGTGTTCATTAGTGTGTGAATGCACACATGCACAGTGTACGTAGAGGTTAGAAAACAACTTATGTTGTCTCTGCTCAGGCACCCTTTGTGTGAGACAGGGCTTCCCATTGGCCTCACTTTAGCACCTAGGCCAGGCTAGCTGGTCTACAAGCTTCCAGGGCTCTCCCTGTCTCTGCCTCCTACCCCATCATTGCTTTTGTGTGGTGCTAGAGACCTGAACTTGGTCCTCATGCTTCTACAGTGTCTACTTTACCTGCTAAACCATCTTCCCAGCCTAACATAAAGTGACCAAGAATGGATGTCTCCCAAGGCTTCTAACATGCAGCCAGAGTTGAAAATGACTGCCGTGTCTGCTTGTCCTCAGCTGAGCCGGTGGTCCAGCAAGACTGTGGGCTGCTGATGCTTACAAAAGAGCAGGAAGTAGTCGGAGCTGCCACTCAGTACAGTGTTCTCTTGTCCTCTCAAGGACAGTGATGGACCTGCAAAGTTTGCAGATAGCTTGGAGTAAAACCTAGGACTCCCCTGCACATTAACCTCAAAACCAGATTTTCATTCTGTCTCTCAAGTGCATTGTCTTTATGCCTCCTAAGGGGTTGGCCATGACCAGGAGGTTTTGTGTTATGGGCTGTATTTCTTTTAAGGGTTATAATAAACTTAGGCTTCTCTTCACCTTAAATAATCTTAGGCCCTTCAAACATTTTGTACCAAGTGGGAGTTTCTAAAGAGCTTGTGTGATATATATATTATTTTTATGACTAATGATTATGAGGCAGTGAGATGGTTTGGTGAGTGAGATAATTGCCAGCAAACCTACCAACCCAAGTCTGATCCCCAAGAGAGAACTCCCTCAAGTTATCTTCTGACTTTCATATACATGCAGTGGCCTGGGTACTCATGCACGTACCAAAAAATTAGCCAATCTCCTTTTGGTTATAAAGTTAATTTTGCCAGTCATCACCCTTTTACCACATAAGTGTCTGGCCTCATGCACATCCACACATATATGCCCATATATGTACAAACATGTATGCATGCAACACACTCATGTGGACACATACACAAAAATTATATGTTATACAATTTAACCTAAAACATTTATACAATAATAAGCCTAGTCAAAAATAATGAAATTTTGCCGGGCATAGTGGCGCACGCCTTTAATCCCAGCACTTGGGAGGCAGAGGCAGGTGGATTTCTGAGTTTGAGGCCAGCCTGGTCTACAGAGTGAGTTCCAGGATAGCCAGGGCTATACAGAGAAACTCTGTCTCGAAAAAAACAAAAATAATAATAATAACAATAATAATAATAATGAAATTTTACGACAAATTACTTTTATGAAAAATACCTATATCTTTAAGCACAAAATCTGTGGCTCAAATAGAGTCATCTTCGAATTTTCCAAATCTCTTTAATGCCTGGAGTGTGGAAGACACTCAGTCCTGTACCTTCAGTCAGTCTGTACATTAACACACGTTGAGAAACTCAGAGAATGAGCATGAACTAGTAATATCTTACTATTATTTTGAAAATAGGTTTGGTCTCCTAGATCTTCTGATACACTCTCTCTACCATAGATCCTGGGGGAGGGGGTGAAACTGAAATAGAACACCAGCTATCAGCATTCAGTGTGCCTGTTCGAGCATATATTCCAGCACCTCTCCTGGCCACTTCACATTCTATTTCACCCTCATACCCCAGGTACTGATACCCCAAACAGTTATGTGCAACCCTTAAACAGATCCATACAGGAGCCATTTGTAGCCACCCTAGAAGGAATGGGTTATTCCCTACTAATCTACCGAATAGGCAGCTATCAGTAGATATACCCTCTCCCCTGCCCCCCGCATTCCCCAGGAGACAGTTCTCTTGTGTTCTAGCAGCTTCTCTGAAGGTCTGTGGGACTGAGTCACCGTTACCAAGGTACCAGTGCTGTCACTAGGCCTGTGCTGGCTTGTCTTCCTGCTGCTTCCCTCCCTTTGCTACCCACTCCAATTTCCAATAAGCCGCCTACACACTCTGTCAGAAGCTGGACCTTCAGCTGAGACATTTTTATTTGTGAAGATTATGTGTCAACTGTGGGGCTAAGACATATGATCCATGTCCCTGCTGCATGTCAAAATTAAAGAAAGGTATTTGAAAGCCAGATGTGGTAGAATATGTATATAATCCCAGCACTGGGGAGGTAGAGGCAGGAAGATCCCAAGATTGAGGTCATATTTAGCTACATAGTGAGTTTGAGATCATCCTGGGTTCAAGAAGACATTGTCACGAGAGCGGGGGGGGGGGTGTCAAACAAAAACTGTCAATTATAAGCATATTATTCTAATGACTAAAAGTTGTAGGAAGATTGAGATTAAAAGTCTAGATGTGGGGCTGGCGAGATGGCTCAGTGGGTAAGAGCACCGACTGCTCTTCCGAAGGTCCTGAGTTCCGATCCCAGCAACCACACGGTGGCTCACAACCACCTGTAATGAGATCTAACGCTCTCTTCTGGTGCGTCTGAAGACAGCTACAGTGTATTACGCTGGAGCGAGTGGGGCGATCCTAAGTTCAATTCCCAGCAGCCACATGATGGCTCACAGCCATCCATACAGCTACAGTGTACTCATACACATAAAATAAATAAATCTTTTTTTTTAAGTCTAGATGTAAGATTGCCTAGCTGTAAGACAGCAGAATTTCAATGGCTTGATATGACAAGTTTATTTTGCTGTGTTTTTAAGAATAGTTCTGAAATAGTTACCAAATCTGATTGATGCCAATGGATGAGAAGAGCAGATGCATCTGCATTATCTATGTGGCCCGTAACCAAGGACCTCAGTGCCTTAGTAGCACACAAAGTTTTGAGCACCAACAATGTTATAGAATACATTTGGGGACCAGGACAGTCAGAGATTGAGAGCAGTGGTCTTGCAGAAATAGTTCATGAACAAGTGTGTACATAGACCAAGCTTTACACATAAGCATGTTAATAGGGAAGTTACCATCAAGTCATTCCATACTTGTCTTGAATCTGCAAATGTAGCATTCACAAACTTTGCTTTATGAACCATGGTGACAGGTGACCTCATGGTCAGAGCTGGACAACACGAGCCAAAGCCTTTCAAAGCCTTACTCAGATGCCACATTAACCATGTCATAGTCAAACAAAGTTGTCACTTGTGACAAAGTCGTCCACCTGTGTCAGAAATCTTGTTTACATGGGCCTGCCATAGCTGTGAGCCAGACCACATCAGCTGTTACAGCTATCCTAGGAGGCCCTTCCTCTCCCCATGACATTGGTCTCCCATCCCAACCCTTCTAGCTAAGTTGTCAATGTTCCAAGAGTTGACACATCCTTAAGGAGACTCAGACACTCAGCATTATGTGAAGGACATAAACTACGGCCAGTGATGAAATTACTTTGTCCACCTTGTAACAGATACAGACAGAGTTCCAAAAGATTTGTAAAGTTCAGCTAGAGTCAGGCCTTCTTCCTTTAACTGAGACATAGGCTGGACCTACAGCCCTGGGGTATGGGCCAGCTGTGCCTGCTGAGGAAGCTGGAAGGGAACAGCTGACAGAACAACAACTGTCACTGGAATGATCACAGGATCAAGGGTGTATTTGTAAGTTGCTACTATTTGTCATAAGACTGAGCTTGCAAAGGTTCTAGGCAATTTACCCACATCCATACAGGGTTTAGTAAGCATACCTGGTCCTCAGATACGAAATAGATGTAGTGTCACGGTGTTCCATTTTTCCCCCTGTATCTGACTATGTTTTGATTCCCTACTATCTCTTCATAGCAAAGATTTCAGAATCATTTGTTGTGGGACCTCCCCCCCCACACACACACTCCTGGGTGCTTGCTTTGTCTGAGACCGTAAGACAATGCACATTTTCATCACATAGTGTTCGTTCTCCCGGCCTCTCTGACTTTTCCATGCCCATAGAGCCCATTTGTCCACCTCTGCCCTTTTCTATAAGGACACAAACTTCACAAACTTAGTGCCCACAGCCTGTGGGTGGCCAGCACATCACCCTTGGCCAAGTCTCCCACATGGACACTTCACACCCACTCTCTCAGGCTCAGTCCCTCCACCGAACCTAAGGACCCAGGATTGCTGCTGGGGTCTAGAAGCCTCTGGCCTCTCCTTAATGGTCTTCTCTACCTCCCTTTGACAGAACTCCCTATTTTGAATTTTAATTTTCAAGTGCAGGTTCCCAAGCCTAGTAGGTCTGGAAGGCCTTAGAGTCTTCAGCAGCACCCTGGAGTTGTGAGATAGGCTGGGGACCACATGTTGAGAGTGAGTGGGGTCTTCAGAACCAAAAGCCTGGGTGGGGATGGGCTCCAGGCTCCAGATCACCTTCCATCTGCACGCAGGAGAGGTTGCTTCCTGAGCTGTCCCCACCCTGCTGCCTCCAGACACCACACACACACACACACACACACACACACACACACACGCGCCTGAGTAGACACACCAGCTCACACAAATGCTGCTCCTTGTTGGAGAAACCTCAACATAGGGGCTGTGATTCCAGGAATGGGGCAGAAAGATACTGTTGTGTTTGTTTCATAAAAAGATAGAGGAGAGCTGTCGAGATGGCTCAGCGGGTAAGAGCACTGAGTTCCAATCCCAGCAACCACATGGTGGCTCACAACCACCTGTAATGAGATCTGACGCCACGCCCTCTTCTGGTGCGTCTGAAGACAGCTGCAGTGTATTACGCTGGAAGCAAGCGGGGCCAGTTTGAGCAGAGGTCCTGAGTTCAATTCCCAGCAGCCACATGATGACTCAACGGCCATCTGTACAGCTACAGTGTACTCATACACATAAAATAAATAAATAAATCTTTTTTAAAAAGAAGAGGAGAGAGAATATGTGTGGTGGTTGTGCAGTCCTGTCCGTCCTCCAGGGCTGAGCCTCTGTCTCTTCTGCTCAGGACCACCTTCTTTCCCCTTCCCCTCACCGTTTGTTCCTTTGGACCTTAATTCTACCAGGATGGCTTTTTCCGATCTCGCAGGCTGAGTCCCATCTTGTGATCACATCCTTGCCTTCACTGGGACATTTCTCACCGCTGTCATTTCACCTTTGTTGTGTGCACACTGCACTAGGCTAAGGATCCCATTTTACCTGTCACTTCATCTCCGAGACCTGGCTCCATATGCAGGAGAACATGGGGAAAATCCGTGGGATGGAAGGAGTAGCCCAATGGAGAGAAGCAACATGTATTTATGGATCCTTCCATTCAAGGTGTTAGCTGCTAAGCCCTGGATACAGGGACAGACAGACACACACCATTTGCTTGCCTCGTGTCTTAGTCAGGGTTCTCTAGAGTCACAGAACTTATGGTAGTCTCTATGTAGTAAAGGAATTTATTGATGACTTACAGTCTGTAGTCCAACTCTCAACAATCAACTCCCAACAACAGTCGGCAGCATCTGTGAATGGAAGTCCAAGGATCCAGCAGTTGCTCAGTCCCACAAGGCAAACAGGTGGAGAAGAGAGAGCCTTTCTTCTTCCAATGTCCTTATATGGATCAACAGCGAAAAGTGTGGCCCAGGTTAAAGGTGTGTGCCACCACACCTTTAACCCCAGATGACCTTGCTTGAACTCATGTAGATCTTCCAGTCTTAATCTTCTAGGATTCATAGCCACTATGCCACCACATCTTTAATCCCAGATGATCTTGACCTCATAGAGCTTTCTATGTTAATCCTATGGGATTCGTAGCCACTATTCCTCAAGGTCTCCATGCCAAGATTCAGGTCAGAAACTTGTATCTCTCAGCCTCCAGATTAGGGCCACAGGTGAGCCTTCTAATTCTGGATTGTAGTTCATTTCAGATATAGTCAAGTTGACAACCAGGAATAGCCACTACACCTCGTCTCTGAAGCCTGATACCTCAGCTGCCCTTCTATGCCTGCTCACAGTGGCTTAGCAAAAGGTCTGAGAAGAGAAACAAATGGCCTGTCCAAAATCAGTGGGTGACACAGGATGGTGTAATGCGACCCCTGCAGACTGAACCTGGCTTTTCATGTTCCCTATCCCATACTCCTCAGTCCCATCTGCTTAGATGGGCTAATCTGTATCCAGTTTGCCTTCCTCCTCCTGGGTTCAATTCCCATCATCTTCCCCTCCCCCAAATCCAGAAGTTTTGATTAAATCATTTGTGATATGGGGTGAAGCCACTTCCACATTTTAAGGAGTGAATCATGGAAGGACCTGGTTTGGAAGAATCTCTGTAAAGACCCTGTAATAGCCTCGAATTACTAAAGTGCCTCCCACCGACTTTCAAGTATTGCTGACATCAGCAGTTTCCCTCTTACATTTAGTTTACAAACTAAAGTTTATGAAACTACTCTGATGATCTCGGGGAGGATCCATCTCATCTTCTCACTCAAAGATTAAATTTTCTCAGTGTGAAGGACAGACAAACTGCTACAAGACAAAAGGTAATAAGAAATAATGGTCTCTGGCCATACAGGCACCCAAATTAAAGGGCTGGCAGTCTAGCACAGGTGTGTGAGTGATGAATCTGGCATCCCCTTCCCTGTGGACTTAGTACAACTATGGGAGAAGTACCCAACGTGCCCAAGAGACAGACTGACCCAACCATTTGTCTCATAAGTGA
The DNA here is from genome assembly GCA_019843815.1 of Montemys delectorum. NCBI lineage: Eukaryota > Metazoa > Chordata > Mammalia > Rodentia > Muridae > Montemys > Montemys delectorum. Next base: position 14,006 of record JADRCD010184782.1, read on the forward strand.
AATTTCTAGGCAACAACACTGAGGTTGGCTTTTCTGTCGCTGCTCAGTGCTGACCTTTATTGAACTTTGAGAATAACTACCCTTCCTGGCCAAAATTTGGAGTGTGTGTCAGGACTGACTGACAGCCCATTCTCCGGGGTTATTGCGTATACGATCTAAGTTGATAATATCTTTCCTTTCTGAACTTTATCTTACAAGGGAAATAACTTCCCTGAGCCATCCTGGACATTGGGCAGGGCCACACATCAGGCTCAGGTGTGTGATGAGTTTGAAAGGTGACCTTTATCTGTTTTATTTTGGATTCTTTCCCCACGCATTTGTTCATCTAAATGAATGCAGAGAACTAACCAAGCTGTGCCTGTCCTCCACTTGAGTACTACAGGACAGTCTACTTTCACACATTTAGGTTCTTAGAGATGTGCCTTGCTGTCAGCTGCAGTTAAGAATAGCCCCAAAACAAATTTGGCAGAGCCCTGCTCCCAGACTCCTCCCCCGCTCCTCAGCACACCTGTTTGAGGATTAAAGTTCTGAAGGCAAAGGGAATGAGATCAAATATCCAGCCCTTCAAAGAGAATGGCTTCCTTGAAGTGAAATCCCCAAACTTGCCCTCCTCTTCACCTCCTTCTGCTCTTCCTTATCAGGCATCTTGTCAGCACAGGATTAGTGGTAGTTACCCCAACGGAGGAAACCAGACCTTCTGTGTTGGGGCAATCATAACAATAACATGGACAGAACAGCTATGATGATTGAAAGATAACAGCGAAATCCATCAAGATGGTCCGTGGACAGACTGTAGAAAGGAGAACAAACTCGACTGGAAGTCTGTAAGAGGCAAAGGTTATTTTATAATTATAGAATTTTAAATATATATGTATATAAAATGAACATAGAATATGACTGAATTTTAATATGATTACATGGTCATTTGTTAATATCACTTACTTGTGGAATATCAAATGGATATTTTAAGTTATAGCAAATAACTAAGGCCACCCTAAAATAACTACTTTTTAGTTGGAGGTACACATCCGTGTGTGTAAACGAAGTGCAATGCCGTATGATGAGTATAACGTTATGTGGCACTGCACTGTGATCATTTAACAATATAGAGCACTGGTTCCTATATTGATACATTGTAATTTGTTTCCTAAAGTCCTCACTATTGTATCTAAGCTGAGATGTTTATAAATACCATAAAACATTTGTACATTAAAATCTCTGTCCTTAGCTCTGATTATATCCTTAGGAAAGACTTCTAGAAAGGTAATCAATGTATGTCTTTCAAATGTTCTCCTATCTACTGCCAAAGGGAGCTCCTGGGAAGGCAGCCTCAGTTTTAGGTTTTATCTCATTAACATTTTCTGTTTCTCTGTGCAGCCCTGGGTATCCTGCAACCCCTCTGTAAACCAGGGAATAGGAAAAGCTCTGGAGAAAGCTGCATCTTCACACCCAAGAGGCAGACACAACTCACGCACACGACAAACTCAAACTCTTTTTTTTTTTTTTTTTTTTTTTTGTGGTTTTTCAAGACAGGGGTTTCTCTGTGTAGCCCTGGCTGTCCTGGAACTCACTCTGTAGACCAGGCTGGCCTCAAACTCAGAAATCTGCCTGCCTCTGCCTCCCAAGTGCTGGGACTAAAGGCATGTGCCACCACTGCACGGCTCTTACGAAAATTAAGTTTCCTTTTCATCTTTGGCTTTTTCTACCTAGCTGCATAGTTAGTGTCTTTAAGAAAATCCCCTCCCCCTTTTTTTTCAGTGAAGTTTCATCTTGACAACATGTTCTCTCATTTGTTAAGTGTTCTGGAAACCAAAAGTCCCTTCAAAGGAGCCCACAAGGCCTTTGCAAGGAAACCACTCTGCAAATCCTGCCTGCCTGGGCATGGGTGCTGTCTGGCTGAGATGTAATGTGTTTCTCTTTCTTCTAAAGCCATGACAGAACTGGTTTTCTTGCTTTTACAGGGGCTGGATAGAAGCAGGAAGCCATTGGATCCCCATTTTGTAGGTCCCAGTTATGTCTTGTGATTTTTCTCCTTTCCTTCTTTGGTGTATCAAATTCAGGGTCTTAGCCAGGAGTAACAGTGGACCTACATCCTGGTGCCTGCTGCGGCCCTCCTCCTGCATCCCTGGCTCCTGGGAGCCTGCTGAGGCCCTC
>JADRCD010184783.1:0-17652 GCA_019843815.1 Montemys delectorum
CAGTGAGGGGCTGGGGGCGTGGCTCAGTGGTAGAGCCCCTGCCTAGAATCCCCCAGTGAGGGCTGGGGGTGTGGCTCAGTGGTAGAGCCCCTGCCTAGAGTCTCCCAGTGAGGGGCTGGGGGTGTGGCTCAGTGGTAGAGTATCTGCCTAGAATCCATCAATGAAGAGCAGAAGGTGTAATTGTGTAGTTAAGCACTTGCCTACAATGTAAAAGGCACATACACACATATGTGTGTGTGCGTGTGTGCAAAGACACCAGTATTAAGTCTGTAAGCAAATCAATACTTTATCAGTATTGGCTTGTTACTTATTATTGTGTGTGTACATGCACACATAACTGTCATGTATGTTTGGAGGTAAGAGTTGGCTCTTGCCTTCCCCCCTGTTGAGCAGGCTCTCTCTTGTGCCTCCTGCCATGTAAGGTACTCAAGCTAGCTGGCTCAAGAACCTCTAGAGATTCTGCTGTCTCTGCCCCTATCTCACCACAGGAGTGCTGGGATCACAGATCATATACCACCACGCTGGGCTTTTTACATGTGTTCTGAAGATGAAACCAGGTCGTTGAGCTTGCGTGACAATCACCTTTTGTAGTGAGAATTCTGGGATTTTTCTCTCTTTAGAAAACACAGAAATATTATAAGAATATATTTTTGTTTTAATCACAGGTGTGGGATGTGGGGCAACTTCGGACTATCCACAGCAGCTGACTATGATTTACCTCGTGCTCTAGCAGAGGCGTGGGTCTGCCGGCTGCAGATAGCTTCTGCGATCGTGTGACATTTGGAATTCTGGGAACTTTTCAGAGGCTGTAAATATGCTAGAGTTCTGAGAGGTGGGGTTGGTTGTGGTTTGTTAGTAGTTGTGCTCAAAGAAGAAACAAAGGAAAGAAATCAGATTTAAGGAATCTCTCTCCCTCTGTCTCCCACTCTCTCCCTCTCTCCCTCCCTTCTTCTCTCTCCCTCCCTCCCTTTCTCTCTTTCTCTCCCTCCCTCTCTCTTCCTCTCTCTCTCTCTCCCCTCTCTCCCTCCTCTCCCTTTCTTTCTCTTTTTAGTGATGGGGTGAAACCACCAGGATAACGGGTGGTAAGAAGAAGAACCCACAAAGTAGCAAAGACCAGCCACAACTTTTACTTCTGAGTCACCCTACTTTGTTGGTTTTGAATTTTTGAATAACGAATTCTACTTATATGAAATATTAATGGGGGAAGCTGCGTGGAGTACATACAGCAACTCTCTGTACCGTCCGCATTAGCCAACTTTTCTCTTTCTGTGATAAACCATCATGATCAAAGCAACTTATAAAAAGAAGTATTTACACCGGGCAGTGGTGGTGCACGCCTTTAATCCCAGCACTTGGGAGGCAGAGGCAGGCAGATTTCTGAGTTCGAGGCCAGCCTGATCTACAGAGTGAGTTCCAGGACAGCCAGGCTACTCAGAGAAACCCTGTCTCAAAAAAAAAAAAAAAAAAAGAAGCATTTACTTGGGATTTAGAGTTCCAGGGAGGTAAGCGTCCTTCATCATCACGGAGGGAGGGGCAGGGAGGGGGAATCATGGCAGCAGGCAGCCATGGAGACTGGAGCTGGAAGTGGAGAGCTGAGGGCTCACATCTCAAACCAGAGAAAGGAAGCAGAGAGCACACTGGGAATGGTACAGGGTTTTGGAAACCTCGAAGCCTGCCCTCAGAGACATACTTTCTCCAACAAGTCTATACTTTCTCATCCTATGCCAACAATGCCACCAACTGGTGACCAGGTATTCACATGCCTGAGAATACGAGGAACATCACTCATTCAAACCACTACCCAGTTTCTGGAGCTATTCTAAATTAAACTGTCCTTAAAAACATATCTTTGAGTCAGGTATGGAGTCCAAGGCAGGGGGTTTTAACATGGTCTTGGTTACATAGTGAGACCTTGTCTCATAAAGAAGAAACAAAAACAAAAACAAAAGAAAAGTACGTGTGTGTGTGTGTGTGTGTGTGTGTGTGTGTGTGTGTGTGTGATTTAAGGAAGTTTGAGGACCAATTGTAATGGATTCCCCTGATATTTATATTGCACACAGGGTGGTGGGTGGGGTGGCTCATTTAAAATTCCAGTCCTGTGAGACAGAGACAGGGGTGCCTGGAATGAGCTGGCGAGCCAGACTAGCTGTACTAGAAAGCTCCCAGTTTGGAAAGACCTTGTCTCAACAACTAAGCTAAAAAACAACAAAACATGGAGAATGATTTCCAGCATCAACTGTGGGCCAACACACACACACACACACACACACACACACACACACACACGGGTGCACATATGTACACACATGAATTCACACACACATTCATACTACACAATGCACATGCATGTACACTTGTGCACACATATGAACTCCTATGCATACACTCATGCAAACACACACACAAAAGAGGAGAAAACAACGGAAAATTAAGATATGTAGCAATGGACTGCTGCCACTGGCTTTCTGTGCATCTCTACATTCAAGAAAAAACAAGGGCTGGTGAGATGGCTCAGTGGGTAAGAGCACTGACTGCTCTTCTCACAACCATCTGTAATGGGATCTGACGCCCTCTTCTGGTATGTCTGAAGACAGCTACAGTGTACTTATGAATAATAATAAATCAATCTTAAAAAGAAAAAAAGCCAGGCAGTGGTAGCGCACACCTTTAATCCCAGTACTTGGGAGGTAGATTTCTGAGTTCAGGGACAGCCTGGTCTACAGAGTGAGTTCCAGGACAGCCAGGGCTACACAGAGAAACCCTGTCTCAACTCCCCCCCCCCCCCCCAATGTAGTCAGAGGCCTGCTGCAGTTCTCCTTGAGGAAAAGCAGAGTGAGGTGGCCCCAGCATTGGCCCCATCTGAGTGCCCACCGAGCCCCAGTTGACTTGGTTCCCAGCATTATTGTTGGAGAAAGTGCCACAGATAAAAATAACAAGGAGACAGGAGGAAGGGAGAGAAGGAAGGGATAGGGAGAGGAGGGGGAAGAAGAAAATGGAGGGAAGGAGGGAGAGACAGAAGCGAGGGTGGTGAGAGGGGGGAGGGGGACGGGGAGGAAATACTCCCCAAGCTCTTAGCCTCAGAAGGGTGGACCAGCTTATGGAGAGATCATAAGCAGAGACCCTCCATGATGCATCCGGCTAGAGGCATGACTTTAGCAGGAGGCTCAGTCATTCTGGGAAGTCACCTTGCCCTTGCAGCGTTACTCCTGGGAGTTGGCCATGGCTGCCATCGCTCTCTCTCTTTACAGAGGAGCAGACTTGAAAGGATGCTGTCACAGGAGCATTTATTTTCTCAGCAGCTGTTACCTGTGTGGTGGGCCCAGGCTGCGCTGCACCACCGCTGTTCACACCCTGACCACTGTGGCTACAGTAACTGCCACTGTCACCACCGGGAGGGTACCATTTTCACTACTCCTGCAACAGCTACCACTCAGGCTATTCTGTGGCTGCTGTTACTACTGTTGCTATGGCTACCATTGCAACTGCCATTTTTATTACCATCATTACTTGTGGTGAGCCACGGAGTCCTGAATATTATTGACATGAACACAGCCATGTCAAGGACATCAATGTGTCATACCCACAGGAATGGCAATGGCTTCCTTGGATCAGGCTCAGATGAATGGCAAAGTCTTTCCCTGGCCCAAGCATCCATATTGATGCTCGTTTGACCTTTTAAAACTACTGTGTGTAGAAATGATCCAATGTGCTCTTCCCTGTGGGCGCGCGTGCGCGCGCACACACACACACACACACACACACACACACACACTGCATACACCGACACAGATGCACATAAATACACCCCAACACATGTAGCATACACCAACATAGATGCATGCACACAAACAAAGGTAAAAATTGAAAGCAGAGAGAGCGGTGCAGGAATATCTTCCTGCAGACATCTTGTTTCTGCTCACATTTTCCAATTTCTTTTCACCATGTGGGGCATTGGTCTTACGGGTGAAATGGCAGGGACAGAAGTATTCTTCCCAGAGAAGTGAGGGTTACTTCTGTCCCCAGCTGAAAGTCATCCCCACCCCCACTCCCCAGGATGGAAACACATGAAGGAAAGGGATAGCTAGTCAGGTTATGGAGATCCAAGGAGGTTATCCTTATGTGTGAAAGGGCCACACATATGCCAGGGACACATGAGTAGAAAGCAGAGGACAACTTCCAGGAGCCTGTTCTCTCTTCTACAACATGGGTATAGGGGATTGAACTCAAGTCATCAGATTTGGCAACAAGCACCTTTTTCCATTCAGCCATCTTGTTGGCCCAATAGGCTACATTTCTCCATCACTCATCATAAATCTGATTTGCTTGGAGGTCGGTACCAGGGAAGGAATGCTGTCCAGGCCTAGAACTCCACTAGGAAAGGTTCTCTTGAGCCTTGACCTATGTATGGGGAGCTGTGTCAGCTTTCCACCAAGCCAGCCCCAACCAACTCAGGGGAAACTCCACTATCCATTTGGGAGCATAGAGCCGAAAACACAGGCTGTGAAATTGGCAGAGAGATGAATGGGAGGCGGAGTCTGTAGAGAGCCTCTGGCTTGAGCCACCCTTCTCTAACAAGGGGGAGGAGCCAGAGAGTTCTGTTTAAAAGAACTTACTCTGAAAGGAAATGCATGGCAGTAAATGAGAGGCCTGGCTTCTGCTTCCTGGGAGTGCCCTGGGTTCTAGCTGGAGAGGGACAATCAGGGAGGGAATAAGTGGCCAGCAAGGACCCTCTCCCTTTTCAACCTTAGTATTCAAATCCCTTTGATGGTCCCACTGGGCCTTAGGCCAAAGGAAGGAACGAGCTCATGAACACCATTAAAGGACTAAAAATAACTCATTTATTTCTCAGCTAGAACGGCTTTGCCTAAGTCTGGGAAAAAGCAAAGGGTTAGATGAGCAAAATCTCATGGTCACAAGCATGATATTGAAGGTCATGCAGCTGAGGGACAGAGGGAATGGTGGTGGAATCATACACATCCATTTAATTTTCTCTAGTTAGGTGAACTGTCCAATTTTTTTGTACTTCTGATTGACACAACGTTTGCTCTATCATTTAGGAGGTTTTGACTTTTTTTTTAATCTTTAAAAATTGTGTTTACATGTAGGTGTATGTAGTGGTATGTGCACCTGTGGGTACAGGTACCTGAAGAGGCCAGAAGAGGGCGCCAGATCTCCTGAAGCTTAAATAACAGAGACTTGTGAGATGCTCAGTGTGGATGCTGGGGCTGGAACTCTGGTGGGTCCTCTGGAAGAGCAACAAGCACTCTTAACCACTGAGTCACGTCTCAAGCCCTGTATGCATTTTTGATGTCACTGCTCACCTACACCCAGGACACTGGAACTTGTCCTGAAGCTCTGCCTGTGAGAAAAACTTGTAATTTCCGTGTCTTCTGATTCCTCCTGCCAGAGCCTTGGGTCAGTAATCACCTTCATCTCTTAGTACTCCTTAGGAGGTAAAGAAACAGTTGTCAGCAGGGAGATAAGGTATCTTCGCAGATCTGTGGGTATGGACCACAGTCCCATTTCACAACTGAGCGGGTGGGAAGACTCAGGAACTGCTTCCTAAGGAACCTGAGTAGAAGGGAATCTCCCCACTGTGCTGGCACATCCTCACTCTGTAGACTCCAGGGATGGCCCCACACCAGCCCCCACATACTACTCTCTTAGGTTGTCATAAGCAGGACTCAGCTAAGCAAGGCTGAATGCATGGAGTATCCAGTGCAGAGGGAAAGGCCACCAGAAGCCTTGGAATTGGGCATAGGAGGCAAGAGACCAGGGAGAGGGACAAGAGCAGCCACCCCTGATTAGGGAATGGTGACCTTGGGGGTCCAGTAGAGGAAGGCACCGGGCCTGAGGATGAGAGGCCCAGGTGGCTCAAGGCCGTGCGCAGGTGTGCAAGTATGTAAGTCTGAAAGTGTCCATGCATGTGTATCTGCATGCATACTGGTATGCAGGTGTGTGAGCATAGAAGTGTGTAGATGTAGGATGTGTGTAATATACAGTTTTGCAGGTTCTGTGGGTGCAATGGTTTGAGTGAGATGTCCCATAGATTCTCAGGCACTAGGATGCTTGGCTCCAGTTGATGGCACTGTTTGGGGAGGGTCAGAAGTGTGGCCTTGTTGGAGGAAGTATGTTACTGGGGGTGCGGGGGTGGGGAGGTTTTGAGAGTCTAAAGACTCAAGTTTGCTCTCTCTGCTTCCTGTTTGAGGTTTCGGAAGTGAGTGTGCCCTCATCTACTGCTCCAGCCACCATGCCTGCCTGCTGCCACGCTTTCCCACCGGGATGGGAATAGATTGTTCCTCTGGAACTGCATACAGGAACTAAACCCTTTTTCTATAAGCTGTCTTGACCGCGGTGCTCTACCGCAGCGCTTTACCGCAGCAACAGAAAAGTGGCTAAGACAGTGAGGGTGTAAACCTGCAGGTGTCTAAGTATTTGGGTAAAAAGGTATCATGCATGCAGATTTGTAGGTTTGCAGGTTTGCAGGCGTGCAGGTGTGCAGGTTTGCAGGTGTGCATGCATGTTATTGTATCCAAGAGTTGATATACACAGGCAAAACAGGCAGGCAGATGGGTAGATATCGGGTGTGCAAGTGCATGAATGCAGGTATACAGGTGTACTGGTGTGAGTTCTCAGGTATACAGGCATGCAGGTGTGTAGGTCTGCAGAGGGGGCCTGGGGGGGGCAGGAAGCTGCCCTCTGGGTGAAGTGAGAAGCTGACCCCTTATCTGACCTCAGTCAAAAGTACAACAGCAACAAAAAAGGAGCCCTGGCATCTGACAAGCCAGGGCCCCAGCAACGCACAAAAGGTAGTCATTATTTCTGCCTGCTTCACAGGAGACAGGCTAGCACTGAAGTACAGCGGTTGCTGGCCCCACCAACCCTGCTGACACAAAGTGCACACTGGCTGAAGAGGGAACCTTAAACCGGAAGGCATTTCCGGGCCTTTTTCGGTGCCACAGCCTCCAAAAGCTTGTGGGTCACAGTCAGGAAGAGCAGCTGAGACCAGAATGACAAGACAGGGTCCCCATGCTACCTCTATTCAGCCAACACCCATGTCCCTAGCACTCTTCAGTCCCTTAAGTGAGCTCACCCTCTATCTACAGAGGTCAGGGCAGAAAAGGGAAGGGAGTAAGATCCCAGAGACGGAAGCCCTGGTGAGTGACACAGAGTCCTGGGAGGCCCATCACCAGACAAGTGTCTATCTGTGGTAAACAGCAGTCTGCTGAGTGCCTAAGGCAGGACCAGGTGCCTGAGGACACCTGAGATGCAGGTCTACCCTGGGATGCCTGTCTGGGGATGTGAGGCAGACCTTCCTAATGCCTGTGCGGTCTGAGGCCTCCTTCCCAACGCATTTTCCACATTCTGAGCATGCGCAAGTGGTGGGGCTATCTACCAGGCCAGTGGCTTCACAGGCTAAATGACTATCTTATGATTATCACTGAGCCACCATTTGTAGACTGACTTCCAAGTGGCAGGCACCGGTTAACATCAGGGGTCAGTGTGAATAAGTCAGTCCTGGACATGGATCTGTCTCCAGGAGATTTAAATTCAGGCAGGGGTGACAATGGACAAATAAACAAGGTCATTTCAGATTTCATTTTGAGCACTATGAAGAACACACTAAGCGTCAATGGTGTGGGAAGTGACGTGAGGTGACAGGTGGCATAGAGGCTGTGAACAGGGACAGCAGTTTCCCACCAGGCACTCTGGGCTGTGGGCTGAATGACCAGGAGAAGCCCCTACTGTAACTTTAATTTTTTCTAAACTTACTTTTTAAAAAAAATTTATTTATTTTATGCATATGAGTACACACTGTAGCTGTACAGATAGTTGTGAGCCTTCATTTGATTGTTGGGAATTGACTTTTAGGACCTCTGTTCGCTCTGGTCAATCCCGCTCCTTCTGGTCAGCCCCGCTTGCTCTGGTAGACCCCCCTCGCTCAGTTCCTGCTTGCTCTGGTCCAAAGATTTATTTATTATTATAAATAAGTACACTGTAGCTGTCTACAGAAGAGTGCTTCAGATCTCATTACAGGTGGTTGTGAGCCACGATGTGGTTGCTGGGATTGAACTCAGGACCTTCGGAAGAGCAGTTGTCCGTGCTCTTACCCACTGAGCCATCTCACCAGCCCCTAATCCTACTTTTAATGATGATTCTTAAATGTTTTAACCTCTCTTCTAGCCCACCACCCACCAGAGGTGGTGGAAAAGAAAGGATTCGGGGGAAGTGGACCTGTTTAAAGACGGTTCTTTGGAGCAACTCCCATCTGCACTGTCAGGAAATCAGCAGTTCAGTTCACAGGTAAGCAGTGGCAGCTCCATCCATCCTCAAACACTTCTTGGATATATCAGCAGTCCATTTCAATAGTGTCGGGATAGCAGCAGCGGTGGCATGACTAAAATAGAACAGCTAGGCCTCAGTGGAATCGGCATGAGTCAGCAGGAGGGATTCGAACCAGCAGGGATGCCAGGAGAAGTTCTCTAGGAGAAGCGAAGATCAGTGATGACTCAAGCCCGACAAGCATTGCACAGCTCTACCTGCAAGCCAAGCCTCTCTCACAATCTGTTGAGCCCTATTTATATCCCTCCAAACATCACATGTCCTCCATGGGTCTTGTCTCACCATGTATCTTGTCTCAGCACATGAGTCTGTTTCAACTGACGTCACTGCTAATTGGCCCAAGTCTGTAGAAGCAGCAAGAAGCCTCGGCACACCATCAGAATTTTTCTTGGTTCATTTCTCTCTGTGGAGTCCCAACACAACGTAAGGTGGACCAATACATGTGTGTCGTTATCGAAGAATCCTTCATCGTGTGTCCTTTCATGGGTTTGCTTTAGCAGAACATCCTTTCTCCTGTGTCCGCTTCAGTGAAATGTTCCTTCACACGTTTGCTTTAACAAAACACCATCCAAGCCAGGTGGTGGTGGCACATGCCTTTAATCCCAGTACTTGGGAGGCAGAAGCAGGCAGATTTCTGAGTTCGAGGCCAGCCTGGTCTACAGAGTGAGTACCAGGACGGCCAGGGCTACACAGAGAAACCCTGTCTCGAACCCCCCCCCCCCCCCAAAAAAAAAAACAAAAAAAACCAAAAACTACCATCCAACACAACTGACTTCCCAAAGAACCCTTAAGTTTCCACTTCATGCCAGAAAGGTGGGAGGGAAAACCTTTCCAAGTAGAAAGAAAAAAAACCTTCCTAGCAATGGGCAGAGCTGGAGCAGTTTCTAAGCCAGGTGGAGGGCAAAGTTACAGAAGGCTTTGGGAAAGAGGAGAGTAGGTCAGGAGAGGTACCACAGAGAGGAAGGAGTAAAGGGGCAGGGCCCAAGGGGAAATGTTTTAAATGTTTAAATGTTCTAATCCAAGGGGAAATGGTTTAAAACAAAACCCAAGGGGTTGGAGAGGTGTCACGTGTAGTTTTGTAAACACTTGGCTGCGCTACCAGCCCTGCTCCCTTTTGCTCCACCGGGCCGACAGCACTGATCCAGCTTCTCTTTCCTACCACCTTTGCTCCAGGAGTCAACTGCTCCACCAGCCCACTCCTGAGACCCTTGCTCTAGGAAGGGTCATGTTATCAGCCCCCATTCAAGACCCTTGAATCCATGCACAAAGGACACACACTCAGTTTGTCACTTTACAGCTTGTCTTTTGTGGCCCAGTTGCTGGGCACAGATAACTCCCACCTGAAAATGTGTGCCCTTACCAAACTGCCATCTCTCCTTTTGTCCCAAACTCAGTGGCCTATTCCAGTCAGCCCCACCAAATATCTCTGGCAACCCACCCACAGCAGAGCTGCAGGCCCTGGCTGCCCTTAGATCTTATGTGATTGCTGTGTGCTTCTCATTCCAAAATGTGACAGAAAAAAAGCCCCTTTCTCTTTCCCTGCATTTCTTTTTCCTCTTGGGACCCAGAAGTCCCACCTATACCTTCTGCCCAGCAATTGGCTCCTGGTCTTCTTTATAAACAAATCAAGAATCAATTAGGGAACATTGTGGCTCATAACTGTCTGAGAACTCCATTTCCAGGGTCTCTGATCTGCCCCTTTCTGGCCTCCTCTGGTACCAGAGTGTGCAGACATATATGCAGGCAGGACACACACACACACACACACACACACACACACACACACACACACACACAGAGAGAGAGAGAGAGAGAGAGAGAGAGAGAGAGAGAGAGAGAGAGAGGAAATGAAACAATACCCAAGACATCCTCTTTGAAAAGATCTGCATCTCTTTATGTGTCTGTGTGAGTCCCACATGTATCAGGCGCCTGCAGAGTCGAGAAGGCATTCATCTCTTGGAACTTGGGCTGGGCTGGAGATAAACTACTATAATTATTTTATTACAGAAGTGAACTAATTGTTCTAGAATCTCAGGATACCTGGAATTTTCCTTTTCCTTACTGATGAATTTAGAATAGGAGCTGGCAGCCAGATCAGCCTTCATTAACAGACATGGAATCCTGATCAACCGCCTGGGAAGCGGTTAAGGATGGGGTAAGGCTGAGTCCATGGAAAGCTTCCCTCCCCACTTCCGTGCCTTTGCGGTTTCCACTCTGTTTTGTTTTGAGGCATTGGAGATCAGACCTATGTATGCTCTTGCATTTACAAGGCAAGCACCAAACCACTGAGCTACCTTCTCAACTGACTTACTTCCTTTTTCAATTTTTGTTTTCAAATAGTCTTGAGAAGTTGCTGGGCTATCTTTGAGCTCTCTCTGTTGCCTAACCTTACCTGAAAACTGTGATCCCTTTGCCTCAGCTCCTTACTAGCCAGAGTTATGGTTCTGTGCCACCTGGTCCTACTGGTGTGTATCTATGTGTATATTTATATGTATATTGTATATATGTATGTATATGTATATATATGTATATAGGTATGAGTATGTGTATATGCTTATATGCATTTATACATGTGTATGTTATATGAATATGTACATGTTTACATATGTATATATGTATGAGCATGTTTATCCTTATGTTTTTATGTATGTATATATACATGAACATGGAGATGTACATAAATATGTAAATGTATATACATATGAGTATGTGTTCATGCATGCGTATGTGAATATGTATATGTACATGTGTATATACATGAGTATGTGCTTATGCATGTGTTTTTATGCATGTGTATGTGTATATAAATATGGATATATACATATGTATATGTATATGAGTATATGTTTATGTGGATGTGTATATTAATGTGGATGTGTACATATATGTGTGACATATACATATGTATATGTGTGTGAATTTATTATGTATTTATGTATGTGTATATAAATATAGATATGTATACATATATGTGTGCACATGCCTGTATGTATATGTCTCACTAGGATTAGCAAGATTCTGCAGAGGAGGCATTGTCTCGGAGGCTCCTTGGTGACTTTATGAGCAAATGAGACTCTTTAAGGACACAGGCCATCGTCCCACTTAACACTCTAGTCACCGTGGCAGAGGAGAACTGCAAGAGGAGGTGTTCTTGCCTCTGTTTCCTCTCTTCCCAGGAGCAGTAGATTTTGCATTACAGATTCTCACCTAAGTCCTGCTGTTCTGCATCAGCTGCAAAACATGACACTAATGTAAGCGTCTTAGAAAACACTTGCATGTACACATGTAAACACTGCAATCAGCAAGTCTCTGCTCTCCGGGGCACGAACACAAAGGTAATCTCAAACAAAGGCATCCGGGCATCCTCACAGGTTGGTCGGTCGGAATGGCTCACAGTCTCCAGATGTGGCGGGTGGGAAATGTCTGGTGATGTCCCAGGGCTCCAGGATGGCAGTTCTCAATGCTGGCTCTAGGCTCAGATCAGCCGCTGCACCCAGGGACGCATTAAGGAGCCCATCCTGAGAGCACACAAAATATATCTCATGCCTTCAGATTGACAAGATATTTAGGGATTAAGCTGGCTGCCTCACACTGTAATCCTTGGATATAGCGTAATTGAAATAGCTGTGCTTGAAAGACTGGAGCCTGCCAGCATTTCTACATTAAAACTGAAGGGGCGGGGATGGTAGGGCGAGGTGGCTCACTTGGTACGTGCCCACCCTGCAAGCCTGAGGAACTGAGTTTGGACCCCCCCCCCCAGCATCCACATTAAAAAGCCAGGCACAGTGGCATGCATTGGGGACCCCTGGGCTTGGGGGCGGAGATGGGGGCGGTGGACAGAGGAGGATCCCTGGAACTCATTGGCCAGCCAGCCTAGACTGGTTTGGTGAGCTCCAGCTTCAGTGAGAGACGCTGTATCGAAAAATAAGGTGAATAGCAATCAAGGAAGACATCTGACATCGACCTCGGACACACACACATACACACACACACACACACACACACACACACAATGGGACCAACTGGAAAGGACAGAACACTGTTGTCCCCAGCATACGAGACACAAGAAATAAAGGGAAGGGGCTGGAAGTATATAGATGGGTAAGGGAGAGGGAGAGGGCTCTATCCGCAGGCTTTGCCTGAAACTCACTCTGTAGACCAGGTGATCAGGGATCACAGGGATCCACCTGCCTTTGCCTCCCGGGGGTTGGGATTAAAGATATGTACCATCGTATGTGGCTCCACTTTTTTTTTTTTTTTTTTTTTTTTTTTTGAGACAGGGTCTAGCTTCTAGAAGGTAACCTATTTTCAATAGATGTTACTATTGTTTCTCTATGGTTTAAAAGTATCTTCAGTGGGAAAGAGAAGCTGGGCATTCAGCTATGGAGAGAAATCTTGATTGGGAACTTCAGCCAGTTTCCCCTATTAGTTTCTGCTGGATGTTGTGAGCATTTGATTTGGTGATGTCTGTCTGTCTATTCATCATGTCTGTCCATCCATCCATCCATCCATCCATCCAGTCTATCTCTCCATCCATCACGTCTGTCTATTCATCCATCTATCATCTATCCATCTATTATCTACTATCTATCCATCCATCCATCTATCTGCTATTTGCTATTTAGCCTTTCACTTTGGCTTGCTATATGCTTAATAAACTCACTCATTCAAAACAAAAAATATGGCTATCACCGACCCTTTTTTTGGAACACATGGAAGAAAAGGCTGACAAACATGAATGGAGATGACTGACTCTTCTCACTGTCCATGCATAAAGATGACAAGCACATTCCAAAAAGCAAAAGAAACAGAAGCCAGGCACCGAGTGAATGGAGACGGGCCCCAGCAGCTTATGCCTGAACACTTGTTCCAGTTAGCAGTCTGGAGACTGAGCAACATTTAGGGGGTGGAGCCTGGCTGGAGGAAGTGGGTCTTTTTATTTAATGTTTAAATTACATTTGTTTGTTTGTATTTTGAAGGGTTACATATACATACCGTGGTTCATGTGTGGTGGACAGCAGACAACCTTCAGAAGTTGATTCTCTTCATCTACAATGTGGTTCCTAGAGATCTAACGCAGGTCGTCAGGCTGGTGACAAATGCCTTTACTGGTTGACCTGTCTTGCCAGCCTAAAGGGTGAGTCTTTGAAGGTTAAACCCCACCCTTGATGCTTGCCTCACTCTCGGTTCCTGAGCCATCCACCACCTGAGAACAGCAAGACTCAGCGCTCCCGCTGCCGTAAACATCCCATGCCCTCCCTCACTGTGATGGAGGAGTGAAATTCCTTGAAACCATGGAAAACATAAACCTTCCCCGCTCTTGTTGTTTCTCTCAGGATGCTTCTGATGGGGCATCCTGTGCTACTCTGTCCTTCATTGGCACATGGCCCTTTCATTGACATTAAAGAGATATGTGTGATCTTTGGTTGGTTGGTTTTTGAAACAGAGTCTTTCTATTTAGTCCTGACCATCCTGGAACTTGTTATGTAGACCAGAATGGCCTCAAATTCAAATGAGATCCTCCTGCCTCTGCCTCCTTAATTCTGGGATTAAAGGCATGCACTGGCACCATCAACCCGAGTGATTTTTGAGGAGGCAGGAACAGCCTTTACCACCTATCTGAAACAAGGGGCTCAAAAAAGCAACATGGGCATTGAAGGTTTCAAACACGCGGTTGTACCCCAAATCAAAAGGGTTAGCTCTAGGAACATCTTAGACAGTTAAGTAGGAGCTGAGGCTGAGTCCGCGCCTAAGTTCTTCCGGTATGGTTTGCTTACCTGCAGGTGGGCGTGGCTTCCTTCTCTACCGCTGGAGGCATCAAACTTCCCTCTGCCAAACAATTCTTTTCCCATGAAGCAGTATAACTTCCAGGGACATGCTGAATTCGTCCTCTGCCCCCCTCACCAAAGGACCAGCCCAGGTCAGCCATGTGTTCTGTGATGTAGCAAAACAAAACAAAACACTCACAGAACACAGGAAGAGACATGGCAGAGCATGCTGATGGGATGCACAGGCAGGGTCCACGGGCCTGGGAGGAAAGCCCGCAAAGCTTTTCCCCACCCACTGCCCATTGTCCGTTTTCACCTGGAATGTCTTTGGCTCACATCCAGATCAAATGCCGGTTAGAAAGTGCTACCCGCTCGCTTTCTCTGGGCAGATAGCAACAGTGGTGAGCCGTAATCATTTACAAAGGTCACGATCGGGAGCCAGCCCTGAAGCGGTCGTTTAAAATTCGATTGATCCCTATTTGTAGTCAGGGAAAGAAAATGGGCACTTGGACCATATTGTAATTATGCGGCTTCCAGGCAGCCGTAAATAGATGAGCAATCTCTACACTGGCAAATACCTGGGAGAAGAAATGATTGCCCTGGCATAGCACGTTGCTGGGAAAGGTTGAAGATAAAACTGCATTAAAAAAAAAATCAATCATCTTTTAGCTAATTTGCCCTCCTTGCCGCCCATCAGGGTTATCACAATGGTCAGATGTCTGTTGAATATATTAAGAGGAGGGTCTGACTTGATGAAAATAACATGAGACCCAAAGCCTCAGTGGCATTTCTGGGAAGGTGAGTTTTAGGGGCGGGTGGGCTCCAGCAGCCACAACACAAGAGAAGTTTCCGGATGACTCTCTGAGAGTTTTGCCAAGTCTCCCCAGCCTGGAGCTCCTGAGAGCATCAGCTCCCTGTGGCACTGCCGAGGAGCTGGCAGCTGGCAATACATATCCACTCAGCAACCCTTGACCCTTTGCCACACCATGGGGAATCTCTCTGCCCCTTTGCAGTCACAAGAGTAGGCAAAAATGATCCTTGCTGGAGGTGCACGGCCTCTGGAGGGGTGCAGGGCCCCTGAGTCAACTCCAGGAGCCCAGTACCAACCAAAGGCTTTACCTTGATTCCATCCACTTGGTCAGGTTCACCTTCAAAGCTGATGCTTACAGGCTTAGGCAGCCCACAAGTTGTATTGACAGCGCCCTTCAGGGTGGTTGTTAGATCAAGATCTCTTTCTTTGTACGGAAGCAGCACCAGGACAGGAGGTGGGTTGGGGACTAGAGAAGGCTAACTCAGCAAGATAAGGATGTCAAAGGGGAAATCCAAACCAGGCACTAACAGGGCAGAGACTTAAAGGGATATAATCAGATAAAAGGCCGGACCAGAGCCACTTGAGGAAGGAGGCTTCATTTGGCTCACAGTTGGAGGGAAGTCCATTGTGGCAGGAAAGGTGGGAGTGGGGGGTGGGGGGTGCGGAGGGGAGATGGGGAGACATGACGCTACTGGTCACATACTACAGTCAAGAGTCAGAGAGATGAGCATTGATGCTCAGCTGGCTATAGAAGTTTGGTTCTTTTTCCTCCCAGCCTCTTCCCATGCTTCCAGAAATAAGACTCAGATTCAAAATATATTTACAAAGACCTTGGCCATACAGATAGGCTCTACTCTGACTAGAATCATAACTTATGATAACCCATTTATCTTAACCTACATTCTGCCATGTGGTTGGTTACCTATGTTCAGGTGCCATGCGCCTGTCTTGTCACATCTTCCATGGGGGACTCCTACCATGTCTGTTTCTATCCTAGAATCCTTTCCGCATCCTGGATATCCTATCTCCTATTTCCTGCCTAGGCCATAGACCATCAGATTTATTATTGACAGGTGCCACATCCAGACAGACATAAGCTATTCTCCCTACAAGCTGGCTCTCTCCTTTCATGCAGTCCAGGACCCCAGCCTGTGGGCTGTTCCACCCACGATGGTGAGTCTTTGAATCTCTACTTAGATAATCCCTCACAAGCATGCCCCAGATGCTTGTCTCCTACATAGTTCCAGCCTGTCAAGGTGATAAGCAAACTGACTGGCACAGGGCTCTATTCTGTACTCAAATATTTTTACTTCTAGAGACCACTCCCAGAAAAAGGATCATGTGTCAACAGAAATTATGCCCCATGATGTTGACTAAACTGTTTTTTTTTTTTAAGATTTATTTATTATTATACGTAAGTACACTGTAGCTGTCTTCAGACACACCAGAAGAGGGCGTCAGATCTCATTACAGGTGGTTGTGAGCCACCATGTGGTTGCCAGGAATTGAACTCAGGAACTTTGGAAGAGCAGTCAGTGCTCTTAATCAATGAGCCATCTCTCTAGCCTCCTGTTTATATTATGAACATTTAGAAGAAACATCACCCATGTGAATTACGACATATGAATCTCATGGAATATCATACAGCAATCGCAATGTTTTGTTGATTTTTTTTTGTTGTTTTGGTTTTGGTTTTTAAGAAATGTTCTTACTATGCGGCACAGGCTGGACTTGAACTTGACATCCTCCTGCTTTAGCTTTCCAAGTCAGAGATTATAAGTGTGTGCCAACACTCCCTGTTTCATAATGCTTTCCAGTTTCCAGAGCGATGGGGAAATCTTCACAAAATCTTACTAAATCACTTCAACAACACTTCAGCTCTAATATTACATGAAGAGGTATAAAGAAAGTGTGCGTGCTGAGTGGACTCTGCCTTCCCACCATTTAGGTCTTTCAAAAATTATCTACAGTTTCCCAGGCCTCTTGTAGCCTTCCAGTGATGGCCTGGGACCTGGGCTCCTGTGTCCACCTTCACACAGAAGCCCAGGAATACTAACTTAGATGACTAGCAAGTATTAACATTACAGTTTTCATTTATAACTCGTGTGTGTGTATGTGTGTGTGTGTGTCTCCTTGCACAGTGTGGGTGGGTCATGGAGGATTTGAACTAATGTCATTAGGTTTGGCAGCAAGTGCCTTTACTACTGAGATACCTTGCCAGCCTCTTACTTTTAATTCATAAAACAGATATAAAATTTACTACTTTATTTTTTTGAGACATGTTCTGACTGGGTAGCAGAGGCTCATCTCAAACTTGAGAGCCTCTTGCTTTGGTTTCGCCAGTGCTGGGATTTCAGGCGCGTGCCATCATCCCGGGCTCCCATGTTTCCGAAATCCTCCTTGAACTCAAGACAGCGGACTTATTTCTACGAACAGTCTGAAGCTCACAGAGTCTGCTTGTGCTTGATTCTGAGTCACCGCTCACCGCACGCGCTGGGGCAGATGAATTGTACAGACAGGAGCGAGTGGCCCAGGATCAAAGGATGAAGGAGCAGCTGTCTGACCGTGCTGCCATTAAAGAATGCTCCCATACCCAATCCAGGACTAAAAATGTACCCCGAAAAGCTCCCTGAAGCCAGCAGGGCTTGGGCTAAGACTATGGTGGTTTGAATAAAACATGTCTCCGAGACCTCCGTATTTGAACCTTTGGTCTTCAGTTCGCAAGCTGTT
>JADRCD010184784.1:0-10259 GCA_019843815.1 Montemys delectorum
TCCAATGGTCTCTCTAATTTGGTAATTGGAGAAATAGGTCCAATATTATACAATCCATATACACTTTCAGCTTGTTTGTGACAGTGTCTTGCTGTGTACAACATAATGGTCTTGAAATCTTGCTTCTCCTATCTCAGCCTCTCTATTAGTAGTATTGTTTATTTTGTAAGAATTGAGCAAATAGGGACACCTCATAAAAATACCAAGGAGCAAGGAATGTCCATTAAGCCTAAAGACAGAGCTTCAGAAGGGTTTACAGAGCAAACACCCATCCCCAAGAAATGCCGGGTTCCAGGAAACGTCCCCGGGGAGGGTGGATCTCTCCCACCCCTCCTAGGTGCAATCATTATCTCCCCTTCACCTGGGGCATAAAGGTCAATGAGGACAAAAGACAATGGGCTCCACCAATGAGAGATAACCAACTCATGCTGTAAACCTATGTACTGAAAAGTATAAAAAGTGTGTGCTTTTGTTCCTGGTCATCGCCTTTACTCCGAATGCAGGACGACCCCAGTATACTGGCAATAAAAACCTCATGCAATTTGCAGCAATCTCCCTCCTGATTCTTCGCGAGTGGGGGACCCATGCCAGAATCTAACAATTTCATGTTTTTACACTATACTATGGTTTTCAGAGTAGCTTACAAATTTTAAAATATTTATATACCCAAAGGAAATATAGACAATTAAATTGGGAGGTGGCTTGTAAGAGAACAACAAAGAATGAGACTGAATGCTTTGCTTGACATTTGTAACTCTTATCAAGTTACCACAGTAAGAGCCAAGATTTTAAGCTCTACTAAATACAAAACAAACAAACAAACAGAAACACTTTATATATTTATGTTCATTTAAGAAAATATTAGTAGTGATGTATTATTTTGAAATATACAGTTAATATGTGTGGAATTATTTAAAATTTACAATGAGAAAAATGTGTGTATTTTCAGTATTGCCATAGACAAGTATCTACATAAAACTGTTAAATTGATTGTTGTTTTATATCAACAATCAACAAACAACTTTTATAATACTCATTTCTATTGTTATAATGTTTTATAAATTTTAAAGAATATGACAAAAAAGATATTGTAGGTATTGAAGGGGGGGTCTCTGGGAGGAGTTAGGGTACAAAAGGAAAACAAGAATGTGATTTAATTCTCTTTACTTAAAATATGTTTTTAAATGTTAACAAATTCAGATAAATTGAAATCATGTAACTTTTCTCATTATAATGCAATAAAAGTTAAAAAAAAAATGGCCTAGAGTCCAGACTCCTAACACAGGTAAGTGTGGCCTCAGGCTTGTGCTCTAAACAGAAAAGCCTGGGGTTACACAGGAGAATGGCTCACCAGAATTCAAAGGCCATTTGAATGTGGGGCCCAGAGTTGGGGCTGAGGAGTAGGATGCACAGGAATGGTGTTCTGTGTATGGGCTGGTTCTGAAGTGACTAAGATCCCTATATGGTTTCATTACTGGGCATTTGGGGCATAACGTTCCCAAATTAGCCTCAGCTTCAAAGGGCAGACCTGAAGCCTGGGTCAGAGGTCAAGGAAACAGCCAGGTGACCTAGGTTGTTCATCTGGACTATGCAACAGAAGCTTAGCATGATGGTGAGGAGATGACCATTTTCCTAAGCCAAGAGCCAAGCATGAGACCTCACAGGCAAGCAAAGAGCTCACCTTCCCCTTCCCCTCTTTCTCTTCTTTGCTAAGATACATCAAACTGAGTTTCTTAACAAAATAGAAGTGGCTCAGTTCCTCATGTGCCTCTGGCCTAGTGCCACTGCTCACAGTAGTCAATAACATTTTGTATAAAAAGAAAACTGTGGCTGGGAATGAAAACGGTACAGACTCTGGAACAAAACTTGGCAGTATCTCAAACAACCAAGCGCACACTCATCCTACAGCCTGGCGAGTGTACTTGGGCATTTATCCCAGAGAAACAGAGACTTATGTTCACACAGAAACCTGTACAGGACTGTTTGTAGCAGCTTTTTTGGTACTAGCTTTAAACTACAAACAACCCAAGAATTCTACAGCAGGTAAATGATTAAACCGAAGAATATCCACAGCAGGGAGTATGTAGCATCCAACAAAGAGAAGAAACAAACTGATATCATAAAAGCCAACCACATTGTTCTCCACGGGAAAAGCCAGCCACATACAATGTGCACTTACATAATATTCTCAAAATAACAAACCGATGGAGTTAGATAACTGATTGACATTTTCCAAGGTCAAGAAAAGCAGAGGAAAGACCAGAATTACTATGTTGAGACAGCATGAAGGAGATGTCTGTGCTGACTGAATACTTCTGTTTCTCCTCTTCCTCCTCCTCTCCCCCATCCCCTCCCACTCCCTCTCCCTCTTCTTCTTTCTACAATTTATTTTGTGGTGCGGGTGTGGGTGGGTGGGTGTGTGCATGCGCATGTGCATGTGCTCATGTAACGGAGAGGACAATCTGTGGGGGTCAGTTCTCTCTGTCCACACGTGGGTTCCAGAGACTGAACTCACATTATCAGTCTTATGTAGCAAGTACCTTTAACCACTTTGCTGTCTCACGGGATCTACTTGTTCTGCGTCTTCTTTGTGGTGGTAGTTAGCCAATTCCAGGTCCACAGAGGCAACACAATAGCACAAAACACATCTGGTGCCTGTCTTGGTCACTGTTCTATTGCTGTGAAGAGACACCATGACCACAGCAACTCTTATAAAGAAAAGCATTTAAATTGGGGGGCTGGCTTACAGTTTCAACAAGTTAATCCATTATCATCAGGGCTGGGAGCATGGCAGCATGCAGGTAGACATGGTGTTGGATAAGTAGCTGAGAGTTCAACATCCAGATCCACAGGCAGGAGGAAGAGAGAGATGCTGGGCCTGGCTTGGGCTTTTGAAATCTCAAAACCCAACCCCAGTGTCACATTTCCTTCGACAAGGCCACACCCCTCCAATCCTTCTCGAGTAGTGCCATTCCCTGATGACTAATCATTCAAGTACATAAGCCTATATGAGCCATACTTATTCAAACCACCCTGGCACCAATGTCAGTGTTTGGGTTCTACGCTATATTTATAAGAGCTCTCACCATTGAAGAAACTAAGTGTAGGGCACCAGGGGGGTTCTCTATCTCGGCAACCACTGTGAATAATTATTTCAGTATAGAACTTTTAAACAACACAACTGTAGTTGAAAGTATCACCTGATTCTCAAATTTGTAACCATTGTGCAGAGATTCCAGTGAAGTAGAGAGAAAGCAATGGTTCCATGCTCAGAAAGCTTCTTACCCTCTGTTTTCAGAGAATTTCATTTTATAAGCACAGCATACATATTTTTAATGCAAACATTACCTGTGGATATTTACATTCTCCCCATGCTGTGTTATTAGAAAGAGTCATGAATCACCTTATGCATAATTCACTTTCCCCTTTACTTTTATACATCTTTTGAGTACAAATTCATTAAGGTGGCAAAACTGGTTTTCCTAAAAGCTATGGTATGTTACTAGTTTATGCTGTATTTTAAATCAATGTATAAATGTTTTGAGATCAAAATCTTGAAAATAGAAGTTTACAAATTCTCTTTGGTAAAGAGGTTAGTCTACTTCAAGTTACTGTAGATAGTTAACAGTAAGAAAACACTATCTCTAGTTGGATAATGTAAGTTAACCATTTACCTATCAGTGTTGATATAAATATTTTTACTGTGGGTCCTATAAAAACATTTTAAAGGAACTTTCTGATTATTTTAATGTCTTTTGCTTTTACATAGATCCAAAGATAATGAGGTAAAATGTTGTCTCCCTTAGAACTACACACGGGAAGAGCTTACTGTTAGTGAATTCATAGATTTCTCTGAACCCCAGAAACATCAAATCCATTCTAACATATTAAGCAAATCCCACCCCACTTTGGTACTAAATAAATACATAGCCAAGTAATTAGTATTAAAATGTTTGGGATGCTAAGAAATGTCCCCTTTGTGCCTGGAAATGAGTCATTTTGTCATCTTCTCAAAGGTCTTTGTACAGTATGTGGGTGAAGCTTTCTGGACTTTTCCCTCTTTCAGCTTGCTGCTACAAAGTCCAAATGTGGGCTCTGCATCTGAGCTTTCCAACCCACAAAACATGTGGTTGAGGCCAGAGAACATAAGTGTTAATATTTTAGGAAGGCCGCACATGGTGTTAGTCAGTTGCATGGCGGTAGCTGTAAGCGGGTCTTCACCATTTCAGTGGCATTAGCCAGTCAGGAGAAGAGCGTGCCCTCTATAGGCAACTCTGAACAGTCTATGGGGAGAGAGAAAAGAGAGAAAGTCACCTGACCCTCAATGGTCCAGTCTCACATCTACCCAGGTTCTTTTGATGCCACACCTACACCAGTAAGAGCGGGTCTCTAAAGACCACCAAGTATCGTCTCCACCACCAGAAGGCTACTGTATTTGACCCTGCTCAAGGGTGACCCCCCCCCCCACCCCTCCTAGGGAGGAATGAGCAAGACTTACTGGCACTGGAGACATGTGAGAGCTAGTATCTGAACACAGGGCTCTGAGTCCAGCGGAAACACACGCCCCCTGCCTGTAACTCTATGAATGGGGTGGTGTCACATTCGGAGTGGACATAACCCACCCTACAGCAGCCTTGTGCCGTCTCTGCTTCAGTGTGCACTTTCCCAACCCTGGATCAGCATCAGAGGGCAAGGGAGGCAGAGGAAAGGCAGTGAGAATTCTCTTCATGACCTTAGAAACAAAGCTGGGAACACCCTGGAAACACACTGGCTACAGACTAGAAGCCCTCCTCAATTCCAAGTGCCCACTTACCTGGGGTTACCACCAACCCCAAGGAACCACCAACTGCATGCAGGCTGGGGCAGGAGAGGACACGTAAGACAGGGGAAGATAGGCTTACCACATCTCCACAAGTTCTGCCCGCTTCTCTCTCCCCCCCCCCCCCCCCGTCTCTTTCATGCACACACACACACACACAAACGCGCGCGCGCGTGTGTGTGTGTGTGTGTGTGTGTGTGTGTGTGTGTGTGTCTGTCCTCCCACAAATTAGAAAGCAGACTTCTGTAACTCTGTCTGTACCCTGATGCCTCTGAGTCCAGGCTGGGTAATAGTAAAGAGGAAAATAGTAAATCCCCCACCATTTTTTTATGGGCCTCTTGAGTTCAGACATCTTCACCCTACCTACCTGCCACAGGTTGCTTCTCAGGATCCTAAGAGAGCTGCCTCATGCTTTCTGAAAGACTTTGTAGGTGTTTTCAGTGTGATGAGAAAGTATAGGAATGATCAGAGATGGAGATGAAGACAGATAATCCCAGGAGGTTGTGTGTGAACTCCTGAGTTCATCCCAAACATGCTACAGGGTTTGGTTTGTGAACTGAGCTACTAAGTAGCCCTGTCTTTAGGTCCCTCACTGACTATTAGAGGGTACGCTGTAGGACCAATATGAAATATCACTGTCAAAGTGGTCAACATTACTAACTTAGGACCCAGGGGTTGATATCTGTGGCATAGACCTTACTCTCTGGATTACCTGCCCAAATTAAAAACATTAATACTTTCTTGGTAGAATGACTTAAAATAGAGAGATGGAAGCTACTATGGTGTCAGTATTCATTGTCGGCTTGATGGGATCTGGAATCACTTAGGAGACAGGCTTCTGAGCATGCTCGTGAGGGACTCTCTAGATTGGGTTGAGTGAGGTGGGACCCACCTTAACTGTGGATGGTACATTTCTATGGGCTGGGGTCCCAGGCTGAACAAAACAGAGGAAGTGGGCTGGGCACCAGCATCCATCTCTCTGCAGATGCGCTGTGACCAGCTGCTCGCACTCCCGCTGCCTCCCATGCCTCCCCCACCATGTGGACCAGACTCTCAAACTGTGGGGCAATGTAGAGACTTTCCTCCCTGGCTTACTCTGTCACAGCAGCGACACAGTTGCTCAGTTCAGGAGGGAAAGGACCTCACTTCAGACTTGGGCTTAAAGATTTATTTTTGGCTTACATGCATGGCTGTTTTATCTGTATGTATGTCTGCACCACATTTGCCCCAGGTGCTAGACTAGGGAGTTGGATACTGGAGTTAAAGATGTTTATGAGTCACCATGTGTGTCCTGGGAACAGAACTCGGGTCCTCTGAAAGGGCAAATGTTCTTTTTCTCTGAGTCAGTTCTCTAGCCCCAACTCACAGACTTTAAAAGGCTTTTAACTGAACCTTAAAACTAAGTCAACATACAAAAACCTGGGCAATTGCCATAAAGATACAAATGACAGGTCTGGAGAGATGACCTGGCGTAAAGAGCACTGGCTGCTCCTCCAGAGGACCTGGAGTTGACTCCTAGTGCCTCAATCATCTGTAATTCCAGTTTTAGGAGATCAGATGCCCCCTTATGGCCTCTTCAGGCACCAGGCACGTACTTGGTATATCGCATAAAGATTTTGTTTAAAAAAAAAAATCTTTTTTAAAAAATATGAACAAAAATCAGGTGTGATGGCACAGGCCTTTAATCCCAGTACTTGAAAGGCAGAGGCAGGTAAATCTCTGTAAGTTAGAAGCCAACCTAATCTACACAGTGAGTTCCAACCCCATCAAGCCTATACTAAGACCCTGTCTCAAAATGATAATAATAATAATAATAATAATAATAATAATAATAAATAGCAGCTCACACCCAGTGATGTGTTTGTGTGCATGATATTTGCACACATGTGCACACATAGTATCTCACTACAACTGTGTACAGGTTTTGTTTTGTTTTGTTTTGTTTGAGAGAGAGTTTCTCTGTGTAGCTCTGACTGTCCTGGAACTCACTTTGTTAGACCAGGCTGGCCTTGAATTCATAGATCTGCCTGTCTCAGACTCTCAAGTACTGGGATTCAAGGTGTGCAGCACCACCACTGCCTGGATAATTGTGTTAGATTTATCCCAAAATTCAACAATGATTCAATATTTTAAAATCAATGTATTTAGTCCAGGCATCATAGCATATATATGCCTTTTATCCCAGCACTCAGGAAGCAGAGGCTAGCCTGATCTACATACTAAGTTCCAGGGACAGTGTGAGAACTTGTCTCAAAATCATCATCATCATCATCATCATCATCATCATCATCATCATCACCACCACCACCATCATTGTTAGCATTCTGTCTAAGCTCCACGTCACAATTACCTGGCTATAGCCAGGTATGCTCTGCCCCATGGTTACCTAGCAACAGCCAGGTATGCCTGACTCATTATAAAAGGGGCTACTTGCTGCCTTGCTCACTTGCTCTTGCTCTGTCCTCTTGTCACTTCCCTTCTCTCTCTCCACATGCTCATGGCTGGCCTCTCTCTCTCTCTCTCTCTCTCTCTCTCTCTCTCTCTCTCTCTCTCCCTCTCTCTCTGTCTTTCTCTGTCTTTACTACCCTCTTGACTCCCCTCCCCATGCCCTGAAAAAACTCTATTCTATGGTAATACTGTCATGTGGCTGCTCCCCCAGGGGGGGGGAGGGATGCCTTAACATGAGCCCCATGAGGTACCCTCCTTCCCCAATACCTCACCACACCTCTATAGAACTTATCCCCCTTCTCTTTATCTTTTTATAAACACATCAGTCATCTTCATCGTCATTATCATCACCATCATCATGTGATACACCAAGTTAACAGACAAAAGAAGTAGGGAGAGGAAACCACATGATCAAATAAGTGGATGTAAAAAAAAAAAAATCATCTGACCAAATGTAATAGACATTCATGATGAATGGACTCAGCAAATGAGGACTACAAGGGACATTTCTAGACCTTCTATGCTAGGGGTGCTCTTCCTACTGAACTACAGCCAACTCCCTAGGGAAGAACAAGAGCAAGCCCCTACATGTTACAAGGTCCTCCTGGCTTGCATACTCTACCCTTTACCCTGGACTCTTCAGTCCAAGGTTCCGAACTACTTGTCCCTATACAATCCAACCATTCTGGTTACCTCTGTTGAGATTTGGTCTGTTGCTATGTATTGTAATGCTAAATGCTTATTGTAAATATAAAAGTTGTGTGTCTTTTATTCAGGAACTAAATGGTTAAAGGCAGGGCAGAGACCCCAGGTTGGGATGAAAATTTTCTACAACTCTTTGTCCCTTTGGGCCTCCTGGCTACTGCACCTGGTTCCCCTTTCTCCCCCCCTCTCTTCCCTTCTCCCTCTCCTCTCACAGCCTGGCTCAGGATCTTACCTACTCTGGGGTCTCCCAGATGTCCCTGCCTCTGGCTATGCTCTCCCACAATCTATAATAAACTTTCTCCTCCACCAGACCACGTTCCATTTTAATTGTAAGGAGAAGGAAGGCTCAGTAGGTAACCTGCTTGCTACACAAGCATCAGGACCTGAACCTGTCTCTCTAGCACCCAGGTGAAAGCTGAGGGCAGCCTATAGCCCCAGTTCTGGGGAGTGGGGAGACAGGGAGATCCTGAGGGGTCTCAGACCAGCCACTCCAGTCTATCAGTGAGGTCCAGGTTCAAGGAGATCCACTATCTTTCTTTCTTTCTTTCTTTCTTTCTTTCTTTCTTTCTTTCTTTCTTTCTTTCTTTCTTTCTTCCTTTCCCTTCCTTTCTTTCTTTCTTTCTTTCTTTCTTTCTTTCTTTCTTTCTTTCTTTCCTTCTTTTCCAGGACAAGGTTTCTCTGTATAGCCCTGGTTCTCCTGGAACTCACTCTGTAGACCAGGCTGGTCTAGAACTATGAAATCCACCTGCCTCTGCCTCCCAAGTGCTGGGATTAAAGGTGTGCGCCATCAGCACCTGGCTTGCCTCAAAATTTAAGGTGAGGACAGAAGGGGGGTGACATTGGATGCTGTCTCCTACCCTTCACATGTTCATGTGAGAATGCACCTCCATAGCATGTGTGCAAACATTCATAACCACATGCATTCTAAAAAATTTGTTCTATTCATTTTCAGCAAAAATAGAAATAACTAAAACTCTCCTTCAGCAAGGGACTAAAGAAAATAAATGTGGTAACTCACTCAATAAAAATTAATGAAAGAAATTAATATTGACATATATGATATTGGATAAATCTAAAGGTACTGTGCTAAGTGGAAAAAAAAGTCTGACTTCATTTTAATCAGTGTACTAAGAAAGATCCACCCTCACCCAGTGTAGGTGGCTGTAGGCTTCTTCTTCTGCTCTGCTTTTAAGATATACCAGCCAAGAAAAAACAAATGGAAAAAACAAGCGACGAGGCCCCTTCACCCCCAACACCCCCACCCCCCCCACACACACACTACACCTAGGCGTGCCAGACAAAGACAATGGATATCATCTTGCTTCTGAGAATTCAAGAGAAAAACACATCCTAAAATCTTAACCCAAAAGTTTTCAGGCTTCTTTATTAAAATGCTTGTTTTCTCCCAACAGGAACACCTAAAACAACGTTCATGCCTTTTAACCCCAAATTTTCATGCTTCTTTATTTAAATGTCTATTTTTCTCCCTACCATTTGTGCCTTCTGACCAAAAATTGCCCTAAAAATTTTCAATTTGTTTAAAATTTCTTTTAAGGTTCAAAAGTCATTTAATCTATTCCCACAGGTCAAACCAACTATACTGATAACCATTATTTAATCATTAATTAACAACCAGTTTCCTTTTACAGACAAACTGTTGCTGTTTATCCCAGATACATAATTAACATGATATTTTCTTCCTTAGCCATCCAAAGCAGACTTAAAGGATCCTCCCAGAACTAAATTCCTGAAACATCCTTGCTTTTCTAGGATGATAACAACAGACCACGATGTGCTCCCAAGCAAGCCATTACAATAGACTAGATACACACTACCCACCCTATGCAGACATCCTGCTGCTGGGGTTCTGCTTATCTGTTGCGATTACCCTACAGGTTTATCTCCACAAAAGAAAAGGACAGAGCTACCCCCACAGAGCCAGGCAACACCGACCACCATCTCCTTGGACCTTCCTGGGACAATGAAGCTGCCTTTGTCCAGACACCTCATCTGACTGAGGACTCCCAATTCAAGCACACTGAGATGCACAGAGGACAGCTGAGACCCACAGACTTGGGACCTTCCAGCTCCAGAGGAACTCTCCTCCCAAAGTCAAACTGGGGAAAGTTACACGATAGTAAGGAAAACACGATGTCTATATAGATTAATCAAATGTTTAAAACCGATGTCAATTCCCTCACAAACTGCACAACCCACAGAACAATTAATTGTAAGTTGTTATTATGAGTAATCCCTTGTCTTCTAGCCCCCCCCCCCCCCCCCCCCC
>JADRCD010184785.1:0-41537 GCA_019843815.1 Montemys delectorum
CCACCAACCCAGAGAGACAGCCTTGGCAGTTTGATCCCCGATAAACCTTTCTTTCTACCCATGGAGTGGTTTACTTCAGTCCTTTTACTGTATCTTCACTAATATTTGGTGCTAAAACTTAGAAGAATGAGCCCCTTCCTTCCAAAGGGCCCTGGCCCTCATAGCCAAACAAACAAACAAAAACCAAAAAACCCCTGCAGATTATAACACTCTTGGATGTGGATCATTTCTTCAATGGGCTCCTATCACCCACTATATTTCATTCCACAATTTTGGAGTCCATCTCTCTGGCTGTTTCTCTCCTCCACCTACACGAACCACTTGCCTCTCCTGTGTACTCCATGTCACCCTGGAGCTGCCTGCCCCGTCTGTCAGTCCGCTGGAGACTGCTGTCTGTCTGTCTCTCGGCTTCTGGAACCTACTCAACAAAAGTTGCACCCATGTGTCAGGCAGCCTCCTATACCCTTCTGGGTGCCCATCATGTCAAGAGACACCTCTGCTATGACTCCGGCATCTCTCTGATGTGCCCCGGTCCCTTCAGGGATGTCCTTGGATTGAGGCTCTATCAGCATTAACACTTGCTCCTCTCCCTCCCTCAATCCCTGTCTCTGCAGTGACTCCTTTTACTAAGTCTCTCCAGCAGAGTCTTGCTCTGCTCCTGGAATGTTTTCTGTTTGTTTTTCAGAACAGGATTTCACTGTGTAGCCTGAGTCCTGGAACTCTCTCTGTAGATGAGGCTGGCTTCAAACTCACAGAGAGCCACCTGGCTCTGCCTCACAAGTATTGGGATTAAAGCATGTACTACTACCACACCCAACTGCAATTTTTTTTTTATTAGTGTATAGAAGCAACACCAGGCCTCTAATTATTTTCTTTCTTTCTTTCTCTCTCTGTCTCTCTCTCTCTCTCTCTCTCTCTCTCTTTCTTTTTCTTTTTTTTTGTTTATTTTTTTGAGACAGGGTTTCTCTATGTAGCTGGCTGTCCTGGAACTCACTCTGTAGACCAGGCTGGCCTCGAACTCAGAAATCCACCTGCCTCTGCCTTTCAAGTGCTGGGATTAAAGGCGTGCGCCACCACCGCCCGGCTACTTTCCTTAAATTAAGGAGGCAACATCAGGCCTCTAAGATAATATTGAATGATAGACTCTGTATAATAATTTCTGTAGTATAATGTAAAACCATATTCTAATAAGGTACTAGATGATGGCCCTCAAACCCTCAGAATGTTGAATTCGGCATTTTCTGCAGTAATGGGGGGAGGAAAGCAGGGAAGGATGGAAAGGGCTTTCCACCAGAGCCGGAAATGCCAGCTTCTGGCAGCAGCCCCAAGGCCACCTTCAAAGGAGACAGGGCACCCGTAAACAGCATAAGTGTAGCAACATTTCTTACTGGGCAAAGAACTGCCCCACACATTGCTCGCTGCCAAGACCTTGTTACTTCAGCTGTTGTTATCTGCCTCTTCTTCGGAAAAACACGTTTTGGCTGCCTGCCGCTTGTCCTCATAGTTGTGTACAGCATGAACTCATGAGAAATGGTACTCAGGTGACCTCGCTCGTCCCTCAGAGTATAAATTGTCTGGTGTCCTGAATAAAGCGGACTATTGCACGAGCCCTTAGTCTGCAGCATTTATCTGCTCCCCTCTCCCAGGTCTCCCTGCCTCTGGAGAGGCAAACACTCCTTCACAGGTTAACGCCCCAGGATGAGCCTAACATCAAAGTCCAAGGCATTCTACCGCTTCCTGGGTTGCAAGGGGTCATGTTGGGTCAGCTGATGAGACACATTTTAAGCATTACTGAAGTGACGGGGCAACCTGAGCCACACAGTGGGACCTTGTCTCAACAAGCAGTCAGGCAGTGATGGTGCACACGTTTAATCCCAGTACTCGGGAGGCAGAAGCAGGTGAATCTCTGTGAGTTAGAGGTCAGTCTGGTCTACAGAGTGAGTTCCAGGACAGCCAGGGGTACAGAGAAACCCTGTCTCTAAAGCCCCCAAAACCAATCAACAAAATAATCAAAAAGGTTGATAGTAAAAGTATGTGTAAAAATAATTTGTTTGCTACAACACCCATGTATAAAATCTGAATTCAAATCTTGTTTAAAAAAAAATAAAATAGAGCCAGGCAGTGATGGTGCATGCCATTAATCCCAGCACTTGGGAGGCAGAGGCAGGTGGATTTCTGAGTTCGAGGCCAGCCTGGTCTACAGAATAAGTTTCAGGACAGACAGAGAAACCCCGTCTTGAAAAACCAATATATAGCTGGGCGGTGGTGGCACACGCCTTTAATCTCAGCACTTGGGAGGCAGAGGCAGGTGGATTTCTGAGTTCAAGGCCAGCCTGGTCTACAGAGTGAGTTCCAGGACAGCCTGGGCTACACAGAGAAACCCTGTTTCGAAAAACAAAAACAGAAACAACAACAACAACAAAAAAAGTTCAATTGTTTAGTGCATGCTTAACTATTAAGTCCCCGGCAATGAAGAAAACCATAATGAATGCACAACCTACCTTCGTTGGAATTGAAATAAGAAATAAGCTTTAGGGAGGGTATGTAAAAAAAAAAAGGGTTGCAGCTGGGGAGACTCCTTGGTGAGGAAGAGTTTGGATCCCTAGGGGACCGAGGGGAAGAAGGAAAGAAAAAGCAAGCAGCAGCTGGGTGTGGCCATACTTGGCAATAACCCCAGAGCTGCAGGTGGAGGGACTAAGGACAGCACAGCCAGAAAAGATGGTGAGCTCCTGGTTCAGTGAGAAACGTTGTTTCCAGGGAACAGGGAAGAGGGTGATGGAGTAGAACACCTCCTGTTAGAACTTTAAGATTTTACAGGTGTGTAGAAGGGAAGCCAGATAAATTGCCTTTCCAATAAGTTTTATTAGAATTTCTTGTGTCATGGTCACAGGCAGCCATGCTGAGGCCTTAAAAGCAGCAAGGCTTGAGGCCAGAGGAAGAGCTTCGTTAGCTGAGATAGCCATCATGGACAGCATGCCTTGGGTCTTACAGAGAAACTGCTTTCTACTCGCTTCTGTTTGGGGGTACTAGGAGAATTCTAGCACCACACCATAGACAGCACAGTGGGACCCTGAAGGGAGAGACAGACCCTTCTGTTCCAGGGAAACAAAGGAGTTTCTTGCTCTTCTAAGTTTCCTGTTGTGGGCAGGGCTGGATGGGGTGTGGCTAGCAAGGCACTTAGCTTACCTAAGCGGTAAAAGTCACAAGGCACTGATAAAGGTGCAATTCAAGGTTGTCTGGTCTTGGGTTCAGGCAGTAGTCCGGTCTGCAGCTGCCTGGGTTGGGTAGGAGCATGGGTGTGAGGGGTAGGGGTGGGGATGCTGGAAGTCGTGAGAGCTTCGAGGTGGGGGGCATGGCCTGTGTCGGAGAAGAGAGCAGCAGCAAAGTTCTCCTGCTGTCCCACCCCACCCCCACCTCGCCTCCATGCATGCTCAACTGTGCCTCCACCACCTTGCCTGCCATCAACATAATAGATTAAGCCTCTGAAACTGTAAGCAAAGCCCCAGTTAAATGTGTTCTTCTATAAGAATTGCCTTGATCATGTGTCTCTTCACAGCAATTGCACAGTGACCAAGACATACCCCACTAAATAAATATTTTTAATAAATTCCCCGGGTGTCTTGGTGAACGCCTTTAGTTCCAGCCTTCGGGAGGCAGAAGCAGACAGATCTCTGAGTTAGAGGCCAGGCTGGTCTCCAGAGCAAGTTCTAGAACACACAAGAGTTCCAAGGCTACACAAAGAAACCATATATGAAAAAAACTAACTAAAATAAACAAACAGACAAATACTAGAAGTTGTGCTCAGCTAAAGACCGATCCTGAGGAGTCTGACTTCCCTGCTGACTTCTGTCCTCCGCCCTTCAGCGTTCTCTCTCTCTTTCACTCTCTTCACTGGTAATCCATGAACGGAACCAAATTCTCTATCAGTGGGAAAGGTTCTTTTGGCCTCTTTTAAGATTTCTCTTAGAGGGAGAAATGACTCTGTTTTACCTAAATTCCCTGGACAAAACTTGGACTAAAATTTTGATTTTGAAGTTCTTGAACCCTATCAGCACTCTGGGGTTTGTTGATGAATTTCTGATCACCCTATACACCCATAAAGTCATATAACCCTGGGCTGGAGAGATTGCCTGGTGGTTAAGCACACTTAGTGCTCTTGCAGAAGATACAGTTTTGTTTCCCACACTACCTGGCAGCCTGACTCCAATTCTAAGAGATCTGATGCCCACCTCTGGTCTTTACAGGCTCCTACACATACATGATGCATATACATATACATATACACAGGCAAGGCATCCACACATAAAATAAACTTTAAAAATATGTTTAATAGAATATATCAACTTTTGATTAAAAATTCCATTTGTAAGGGGATCATCCTCTCATGGAGACGAGCTCTGTTGGCTCCTCCACATCTTGTGTGTTCATGCAGGCAGGGAATGCATGGGAAGGCCAGAGGTAGGAGAGGACGGACTCCCCACGTCACCTTCTGACCTCCACATCTGTGCCGTGGCACCCCCCCCCCCCAATAATCAGTAATTTAAAAATGAGGGGTTGTGCCAAACTCAGGCTCAATGTGCTTGAGTCTAACTTGTCAACCCTATTCTCCTCTGCCCTGCGACCTTGTCGTCAGCTTTATCTTCTCTCCTTTACTCTTTCTCTATTAATCTATAAACAGAACAAAAACTGTAATCCACAAACTGGCTTGATGTCAGTTTTCTCCTGCCACCTGGCTGGCTCTTGGGCTTGAACTCAGGTCAGCAGGCCTGCCTGCAAGCAACCCCTGCCCCTAACCTGTCCCTGATTAGCTCTGTCTACACAACACACAGCAGCTTTTGATCTTTATGGGCTTCACTGGAAACCTGAGGCTTCAGAGAAATGTTTCTACTTTGTTTATACTGAGTACTCTGCGAGTACTTTAATGGGTTGTGAGCTCTTTTATCAGTATTTTCAGGAACCGTTGATTCTAGGTACTCAAGTTTGACTAAGTAAGCGGATGATTTTGGTTGGTTTTACTGTTATACAGACTCACACTCCTTTTTAACGGGCTTTACTTCATCTTGTGTACACATCAGAGGTCATTCCTCACTCATGTAAACCCAGTCTAAGACTTCCTAGTTTGTAATGTGGTCTGAATTCTGGGGCCAAACCCCCAAGTCTGACAGCCCTACCGGGCTGGATCACCTGTCTCAATGTGCCAATTAAACCCTTGGGTAGCACTGAGGGTCTAAGAGGAAATTTCATCAATATAGCAGCGTCAGGAGGGCCCAGTGGTCCCCAGGTATATTTTTGGAGTACTGATGTTTTTAATTTTGAGTAGAGAAAAAAAAATGGGGAAAGAATGAAGGGGTGCACATACTGAGCCAGTCTTAGGGAGGCGTGGTCTCCATCACTCTGAATTCTGTTGTGGCTTCACTCAAGGAGCTGGTCTCAGTGCCAGGGTGCATCTGCACCTTCATAGGTAGCTGACTGTTATGTGACGGCCAGTCTATCCTGGGAGGCTTTACGACCTGGAACCCAAGGTGACTGCGGGTTTAACATAATCCCTTACCTTCATGTTTCATTAAAATTAGCCGCTCAGGGAGTTAATGTGCTTACATACTAACTATATCACATCTCATCAGGATTGGATTTTACCCGAACACCGCCTACAGGAGGAGAGAAACACATCTTCCTGCCAAGCAAGCTTCCCCAAAGAAAAAAGCAGACTACAGGATGAGCCAGGGATGCCAGACTTTGATGCTGTTTTTGTTGTTTTATTATGTGAACCTAGATGAGAAGCTAGGGCATTTCAGCACGGTCAGTTTCTCAGGACCTATATCTAAGACTTAAATCTTCAATACACTAAATTTGTCGACTTCTAATCTACCTACATCTGCACGCCTGAGTGCTGGAACTACAGACAGCATGACTGAAGAGAGCCACGCCTGGTCTATGTGGTACTAAAGACTGAACACGGGGGTTCATGCTTGCTAGACAGTCACTCTCCCACACTAATACGCCCCATCCATGTTAACGGCTTTTGTCTGTGTTTGAGATACAGATTTTCAAAAAAAAAAAAAAAAAAAGCATAGTAATTTTATTAAGAAAAAAAATGTTTTTACAAACTGAGTGTAAATTCTTCTTGTCCTAAAGGATTTTTTTTTTCCATAATAGAAAAGGTGAGGGAAAACTAGAAAGCCCAAGTGTAAGATAAAAACATTTGTAAGAGATAAAAGCTATGACCCCCAGCACTTAGGAGGCAGAAGCAGGTAGACCTTTATAAATTCAAACAACTCCCAGTGTGGCAGGGCATGCCTTTAGTTCCAGCACTAGGGAGTGGAGGCCGGTGGATCTATGTGAGTCTGAGGCCAGCCTGGTCTATAAGTCAAGTCCAGAACAGAGAAACCCTGACTCAAAAAAAATGAAAACAAAACAAACAAACAAAAAACAGACAAAAAACGCACAAACAAAACAAAATGTTGAAAGACAGGATATATTGATAAAATGTTAATTGAAAAAGACAGACAATTTGTAAGGAGTCATAGCACATACCTTTGATCCCAGCACTTGAAAGGCAGAAGATGGATCCCCATGAATCTGAGGCCAGCCTGGTCTACATAGCAAAATTCAGGCCAGCCAGGGCTACAGAGTTAGACCCTGTCTCAAAAACCAAACAAAACCAAAACCCAACAAACAAAGAAAATATTTTAAAAAGTGGCACTTGGAGCTGGAGAGAGTTCAGTGGCTCAGAACACTTCCTGTTCTTACAGAGGACCTAAGTTCCCAGCACCCACATGCTGGTTCTCAACCATCTGTAACTCCAGTTCCAGGGGATCTAACTCCCTCTTCTGGCTTCCCTAGGCACTATATGTATATGGCAGACACTCTCACTCACATACATAAAATAAAAATAAATCTTAAAAAGAAGAAGAAAAAAAAAACAAGTTATGACCGGTGGTGGCTATTCCTGGTTGTCAACTTGACTATATCCGGAATGAACTACCATCCAGAATTGGAAGGCTCATCTGTGGTCCAGATCTTGAGGCTGGAAGATACATGGAGATTTTGAGGCATAGTGGCCATGAAAAGCTTAGGCCCAGGCAAGGTAGTACATGACTTTAATTCCAGGAGACTGAGGAAAGGAGATCTTGGAGTTCAAGGTCAGCCTCGGACAAAACAAGTCTCAGAGCCAGATGTGGTGGCACACACCTTTAATCTGGGCCACAGCTTCTGCTGGAAGCCTACAGATGGACATAGGAAGGAGGAAGACTCACTCTTCACCTGTTTACACTTACTTGCCAGCACATCTGTTGGAACCTACATCTACAGAAGACCCGCTGAAACAACTAACCCCATGGGACCGAGCAACTACTAGATCCTTGGACTTCCCATCCACAGCTGCCCATTGTTGGCTTAGTTGGACTGTAGACTGTAAGCCATTAAAATAAATCCCCTCAATATAAAGAGACATTCTGTAAGTTCTGGGATTCTAGAAAACTCTGACGAATACATGACCTAAAAGACTTTAAAGGCCCATGTGTCCCGATGAAACAAATCCTCGGGGTGTCCCATAGTACAATTAACAAGAATTGAAAAACAAAAACAAAAAAACCTAAACGCCGGGCAGTGGTGGTGCCCGCCTTTAATCCCAGCACTTGGGAGGCAGAGGCAGGTGATTTGAGTTCGAGGCCAGCCTGGTCTACAGCGTGAGTTCTAGGACAGTCAGGACTACACAGAGAAACCATGTCTCAGAAAGAAAAAAAAAAGAAAAAAAGAAAACGATGATGATAATTTCAAATATTACAAATAGCAAATAAATGTATTTCATAGAATATAAATGACAGGTGAATAGGAGACTTACACTTGGGATAGGGTATGATTTTTAAAGGGTGTGGTGAATGCCTGTAATCCCAGGATTAAGGATGCAGAGGCAGGAATACCAAGAGTTCAAGACCATCCCAGGTTCCACATCCAGTGTGAGGCCTGACGGGGCTACAATGACTGTGCCTATCTGGTTGGAGGGAAATGGTTTCTCCTTTTCTGTTTTCTTCATTTGAGACAAGATCACAGTGTTGGCCCTGGTTGGGCTGGACCTCACGAAAAGGATGCACCTCTACGCCCACCTTTGTCCCTTTGCTTTTCATTTCTATTTCCTGGGTTATCACTTGAAGAAACATTTTGTTTTGTTTTGTTTTGTTTTTGTTTCTTGGCTTAGGTGAATTGTTTCTTTTCTCTTGTTTTGTTTTGGAGACAGGATCCATGTAATCTTAGCTGCTCTAGAACTCTGAGACCCTTCTGCCTGTGGCTTGCTGCCGTTAAAGGCATATCACCACGCTGGGCTAAACTGTTTCTTCAAAGGACCAGTTGTCCTCGTTGAAACCTTGCGCAGTGTTACATACAGTCCCACTCTGTAATTCCTGGCTCTTCCCCAGGCTGCTTATGTGCCGAGTCACTACCAGCTTACACTACCCAACGACCAGAACCTCTTAACCAGGCACAGTAAACAAGGTGGGTTTCTGCGGGCGGGTGGGGTGTGGATGAGGGAGTACAGACATTCAGGCCAATACCCTCAGGAATTGTTCTTGAAGCACTGTCCAATTTTCTTTTTTTTTTTTTCCTGACGCGTTCTCTATCCTGAACGGAGTCAAGTAGGCAGGCGTGCTGTGCAGGGGGCAGCGATCCACCTTCCGAGTCCCCAGCTCTGGGATCACAAGTACATGCCACCCTTCCCTGGGTTTTCTACATCGAGTACTGCAATAACTGAGTGATTCTCTAGCACCAACAAGATAGTGTTGCTAAAACTAAGTTCTAGGGTATGACTCAACACGGGAGACTCTTGAAATAAATACCACCACTGCCAGCTAGTGGTGGCATACACCTTTAATCCCAACACTTGGGAGGTAGACTCAGGGGGATCTTTGTGAGTTTGAGGCCAGCCTGGTCTACAGAGTGAGTTCTAGGACAGCCAATGCTACACAGAGACCTTGTTTCAAAAAACAAAAAAACAAAACCGAAAATACTACAGTAGCACAATGATTTTCTTTTCTGAGACAGTCTCATATATATAAAGCTATCTCC
The DNA here is from genome assembly GCA_019843815.1 of Montemys delectorum. Lineage (NCBI taxonomy): Eukaryota > Metazoa > Chordata > Mammalia > Rodentia > Muridae > Montemys > Montemys delectorum. The sequence goes on from JADRCD010184785.1 coordinate 9,061, forward strand.
TTGGTATTGGTTGGTGTTATAGGCATGACCTACCATGCCTGATTTATCTGATAATGGTGATGAAACCCATGGCTTTGTGGATGCTAGGCACACACTCTCACACTCTACCCTTCTGAGGGACACCCCCAGTCTGCACAGTAGCTCTCCTAATCAGAAGTCTGCATTAGAGATCAAAGGCTAGGTACTGAGTTATGCTCAGTTGCTGACCACACACGTCTCACTGTCAGTGTGATTCTAATTTGTGTCTCAGTCAAAGCTGGAGTCCTCACAAACCTCAAGCCTCAGGAGTTATGTGCAAACAGTTGAGACAACACACGTTAACTCTTTGACTGCCAAGCGTTGTCTGTACTTTCTTTTATTATCACCATAGTCTCTGCATCAAGATACATAGCAGTGATAGCAGGTTTCTTTTTAAAGCTTAGTATTAAATATTAAATATCTTCCCCATTTTAATTTTACATTACTCTGCCAAGGAAAAAAAAAGGATTTAAACTCAAGTTACTTGAAGCCTGGACATACTTCCATGATTAGCCGGGCTACGTCAAGGCGTGGCTTTGTTTGTCCTAAAAGATGGGACCAGGTTATAATTGTTTCTGAAAAGTGTGCTACAAAAATGGATGGCCCGTTATTAGCCAGGTTACAAAGTAAGGATGGGGGTAAGGGAGGGATATTTTCTTCAAGAAAGAACAAAACATAATTTCTGAAGAATCCCAGTTCGTAATTTTTTCCCCAAAATGGCTGGAGGAATGGGTAAAATCTCAACGTGAGCTCCCACGTCCTGTCTGTGACGGAGCAGCCGTTGCCTCGCTGAAGTGAATGCCGGGAATGCACACGGGAAGTGGACGGCCCGGGGGCTGTGACAGTGAAGCCTGACTGGCACTGACTTCTCTAAGAGGTTTCTTCTAGAAACAGACAACTCAGACTCTTCCTCGGACTTCAGCAAAGAAGTTATTTTTAAAAGCACTTGGGAAGTTCCTCCTCCACCCCTCAGGTGGGAAGGCTCAGAGAAGGGAGTCGTCTGTACAGCCACCTTCCAGGCCGTACCGGAATTCCTGAAGGTTGGACACCCCATAGAAGTGGACGAACGCTGCGGCCACCACCAGGACGTGGAAAATCTGATGAGACTGGAACTGTGGGAACAAACAGAGACCCACCTTTAGGATGGAGGAGTCAGAGGAAACATCTGCCTCTTCTGGCTTCTCCATATGAACTGTTTTCCATCATGAAAGTGATACTTGTTCAGAGCATCATAAGAAACTCTGAGACCAGGGTTGATCTTGCCTATCCTCCCGCTTGAGACACAACATACACTCAAATACTTCATGACTCGAATCACTTACCACTTTCTACTCAGAGCTCTGACCTGGGCCAGTCACTCACCACCACAGGCCCTGCTAGGAGTCATTTCTTACCCATATGTCAAATTTTCCAGGAAAGAAGCGCTCAGGAATCCGAGCAGCATAAAGGCCAGCTCCGGTGATGTACATCACAGCCATGAGGAAGAACCAGCCCATCTGGCCCACTGTGGTGGCCTTGACAAAGCCCTCAGCGATAGTAAAGTGCATGGTGGGTACAACACCACTCAAGCCAAGTCCCAGGAACACTCCTGAACAGAACAGACATGACTGTCAACAAGAAGTAGCTATGTGAAGGCACTACTGTGAATCTGGAATTGATGTACTTATGAAAAACAACTCTTTTCTTATGAACTATACATGTTTAAAAAAAATTTAGGACCTCTTTTGACCTCTGTGGGAACATGAACATACATGACAGACACAGATTCACACATATAAAAATAAAATAAGTAAAACGGCCGGGCAGTGGTGGCACATGCCTTTAATCCCAGCACTTGGGAGGCAGAGGCAGGCGGATTTCTGAGTTCGAGACCAGCCTGGTCTACAGAGTGAGTTCCAGGACAGCCAGGGCTACACAGAGAAACCCTGTCTCAAAAACAAACAAACAAACAAACAAACAAACAAACCGGGGAGCTAGCATAGTAGTGTACTCTTTTAATCCCAGAATTCAGGAGGTAGAGGAAGGTGGATCTCATTTAGTTCCAGGCCAGCCTGGTCTACATACTGAGTTCTGGGTCAGCCAGTAGTAAGACTCTTTCTTAAAACATACAATATTTGAAAAACACAGTCTGGCGAGATGGCTCAACGGATAAAAGCGCTGATTGTTCTTCTGAAGGTCCTGAGTTCAAATCCCTGCAACCACATGGTGGCTCACAACCATCCATAATGAGATCTGATGCCCTCTTTTAGTGTGTCTGAAGACATCTACAGTGTACTCATATAAATAAAATAAATAAATCTTTAAAAAAAAAAAAGAAAAAAAGAAAAACCACAGACAACAAACACACCAAAAATAAATAGATAGATAAATAAATAAATATTTTTTTTAAAAAAGGTTAAAAATCATCTGAGGGAATCCACAGAGTCACTGTGTACAAGTACAAAGTTCTTTTTTTTTTTTTCTTTTTTTCTTTTTTTTTTTTTTTTTTTTTGGAGACAGGGTTTCTCTGTGTAGCCCTGGCTGTCCTGGAACTCACTCTGTAGACCAGGCTGGCCTCGAACTCAGAAATTCACCTGCTGAGATTAAAGGTGTGCGCCACCACCGCCTGGCAAGTACAAAGTTCTTAATAAAAGCACAGAAGACTCAAGTAACCTGAAGTCTGATCATCTGACGGACGGACGGACGGACGGACGGACGTCTGTCCTCAGAAGAGCAGCTGCCTAAAGCAGCAGGGACATATGATTATGTAACAAAGGAGGGCGGAGTTCTTCTTCCCACACTGTACAGAACTGGGACAGACTGTTCTACGTTGTAGTGAAAATCGGATCTGAGTTCAAGGCCAGCCTGGTCTACAGAAAGAGTTCCAAGATAGTCAGGGCTACACAGAGAAACCCTATCTTAAAAAAAAAAACAAACAAACAACAAAAAAACACCAAACAAAGAAGGGTGGCTCAGCAGTTAGGAGCACTGGCTGCTCTTTGTGTGGGACCTGGGTTCCAGTCCCAGTACCCACATGGCAGCTCACAGCCATCCATATTCCAGGGGGTCAAATATCCTCTTCTGGCCTCTGCAGGCACCAGGCATGCAAGTGGTACATTGACATAATGTGTGGGCAAACACCCATAAACACCCATACACATAAAATAGAAAAAGAGCTAAGGCATGTGAAAGCTAATGGTAATTTATGGCATTGCTCCAATTACTAAACACTTGAGACTCTAGGTGTGTCAACTTGAAGGAAGATGAATGCTTGCTATTATATTAGTTGCTACTAATCACTATGCTCAAAAAAGTATTTTATTCATCAAGCCATTATTCCACTCCTGGTAAAATGTGCCAGGGTGTGTAGTTTTTTATTTATGTTTGTTTTGAGATGGGGTCATCTCCCCCACTGCCTTGGAACACATGCAATCTTCCTGCCTCACCCTCCCATGGACTGGGATGAGAATCACCACACCTGGCTAGGGAATGCTCACTTTTAATCCCTTGTCTTAGTGTTTAGGATTCAGTCACTAGAATGACTGTGCTTGCTAGATTTTTAAAGCATCAAGGCATAGGTATACTTGAAGCTAACTGACCAGCTGTATTATGACCCGACCCATTAGCACTGAAATATCAAGGGAAAACAGCTTTGAAAATCTGCGCCACTTTTTGAGTTTTAAACATAAATTAGTTTGTGTGGATTCCGTGAACTAAAACTTACGGTTGCGCTGATTCACTGCATGGTCGATGCCCCTGAGCTTTCCAACACTGTCTTCCTACCCACCCAGCACCCTTCTCTTTTCTCCTCCCCACTCCAGTATTAGGGATTGAACTCTATGTCTTGCACATACTAGGCAAGAGGCAAACACTCTTCCTTGGAACTATTATGTCCAGCCCTTTTATCTTTTACTTTGAGACAGGTTCACCTGGCTGGCCTTGAACTTGATCCAGCCACATCAACCTCTTGAGTAATCAGAATTAAAGCAGAGGTTCTTAACCTGTGGGTCTAGAGTCCTTGGAAGGTCGAACAATCTTTTCACAGGGGTCTCCTAACACCACCAGAAATCACAGATATGTATATTACTATTCCTAATAGCAGCAAGATTACAGTTATGAAGCAGTAATGAAAATAATGTTATGGTTGGGAGTTAGCACAGCATGAGGAGCTGCCTGCCTTCAGGGTCACGGCATTAGAAAGGTCAAGACCCTCTGCAGTAGAGACACAGAGCACCAAGCCTGTTCCTACTCACCTGCTCTTGTCTGCCGGTGCTTGGGAGTGGCAAACCGGTCCCACTGTGCCACAATGATGGCAGAGATGCCCAGGACACAGACGATGGAGAGGTAGATGAGCCGTGGCTGTGGGGAGCAGTAGAAGGAGTAATAGAGCCAGGGGACGAAGCTCCCCATAATCAGCAGAGCAATCCCTGAATAGTCCAGTCTAAAAATAAGCCACAAAGAGCAAATGTGAACATGAGAATGCCTGAAGCTCATTACCCAGCTAACTGTCTTTCACCTGCACCTAGACCTGATGACCTCCACCCTCAACATTCCCTGTAATCTAGCCTGTACCCAAACTCCTCAAAGTTGAGAACATTTTGCTTTCTAGCAAAAAACTCTCTCAGAGCTGGGTGGTGGTGGTGCATGTCTCCAATCCTAGCACTAGGGAGGAAGAGGCAGGCAGATCTCCGAGTTCCAAGCCAGCCAGGTCTAAGGAAGAAGTTCCAGCCCTGCCACCCCCACCACTCCCCCAAAAAAAAATCTCAAAGAAGGCCAGGTGTGTGGTGCATACCTGTAATTCTAGCACTTGAGTAGTGGAGGCAAAAGGTGGGGGAGTTCAAGGCTACAGAGCGAACTCAAGTCCAGCCTGGGCTACTTAGGCTCTGGATTATTTCCCCAATCTGATGGAATTCTAAAAATAAAACCCTTAGATCAGGAGCATCATTAGGGGATGTTTGTTTGTGAGAAAAGGCCCTGCTAAAAGGCCTTAAACTCATTAGGTAAACTGGTCTCCAGTTTTAGTTCCTTCTCGTGCCTCTGTCCCCCAACGCCTCCCCCCACCCCAGCTCCCTTATTGACTTTTTCCTCTAAATTATTTATTTGCGTGTTCACTGTCACCTGAGTATGAAGGTCATAGTTGGTTCCTGCCTTCTACCGTGTGGGTCCCAGGATTGAACCTGGGTCATTAAGCGTGGTGGCGAGTGCTTTTATCCACTGAACTACCTAACCAACTCTCCTTTTTTCGGAGAGAGCCTTGCTTTCTCTCCCAGGATGACCTGAAATTCACTCTGTAGCCTGGGCTAGCCTGAAAGTCACAGCAGTTTTCCTGCCATAGCTTCCTGAGGCTGAGATTACAAATGTTAGCTCCCAGACCTATTTTCTCCTCTATGATTTTAGACAAGGTTCATACTGTTCAGGCTTGCCCCACATTTCTGAGCTCAAGTGGTCCTCCTGCCTCAGCCTACTGAGTAGCTTAGAATACAGGTGCATCCCACTCTCACCCTCCTTGAACTTTTTTTTTTTTTTTTTTAAAGATTTATTTATTTTATTTCTACGAGTACACTGCTGCTGTCTTCAAACACACCAGAGGAGGGCATTGGATTCCACTGCAGATGGCTGTGAGCCACCATGTGGTTGCTGGGAATTGAACTCAGGACCTCTGGAAGAGTGGTCAGTGTTCTTAACCACTCAGCCATCTCTCCTGCCCTAAAAATTTAGTCTGAACTTTGTTTTCTAAAAAGACTTATTTCCCACCCTCCTTGAAATCGGCATGCAGAGTAATAAAAATATACTCCCATTACTGGAGTTACTGGGAGAAATAAAATAATCTACCACTATCACTAAGAGAGCAGGAGCAAGCACTGCCCAAGTAAACAGAGCCCCATGCTGAGCCAGGCCCGGGACTGTGCCTGGAAGATAGCTGATGCTTCTAGCACGGTCTGGCCAACGAGATAAGCTTTGTGTGGGGTCAGAGCACTAGCAGTCTGAAGCACAGACTGCCTGTCACACGCCACTTGGCCCCAGTCATTAGAAAGATAAGCTAGTATTAGGTACATGGTCTTGAAAGCAATCCATCAGCACCTCAAGTTTCATAAAAGACACTGCTGTTTCAGCAGAAACTATATCCCAGAACTGGTTTCCATCTATCGAGGAGGTCGTGGGAAGTTTATCATGAAGTTTTAGTTTCTGTAAGAAAAAGTTCCTCATCTTGCCCTAACAACAGGAGAGAAAACTTCATTTCCCTGGGCACCACAGGGATCCGTTAAGAGTTCCAGCAGCTCCAAGTGCCTGCTCAGCCCTGGGACAAGATGGGACAATAATGTGCATGGTCTCTGCTATGGCTGGCTTTTCAACTTACTTGGAAAAAGTCCGAGATACCTTCTCTGAGTGACAATAGACAGTGTGGAAGAGCCAGGAGAAGCTGAGGCAGAGCACTGCGCCCAGGAAGAACATCCCAAAGACCACCTTCTCCTGTAGGGGAGCCATGAAGTACATATTTGGTCTCAGCATGGTCAAGATTCCCAGAAAGAGAAATAGCACAAAACCTGCACAAGACAAAAAGGGAAACCAACCCATGAGGAAAGGTAGACTACACACTGAGGCAGCCACTGCCTGTATCCGCAAACAGGGGAGTAGCTATGGGAACTGCCATCAGCAAGACAAACAAACCGAAGAGACAGCTTCATTTTATTATTTCTTAAATAATTTACTTATTTTTATTTTATATGTATCAGTGATTTGTTTGCATGTCTGTGTGAGGATGTCCAATACCCTGAAACTGGAGTTACACACAGTTGTGAACGTCATGTGCATGCTGGGAACTGAACCTGGATCCTCTGGAAGAACGACCAGTTCTCTCCAACCCTGACATTTTTATTTTTGGGACTGGGTTTAATGTACTCCTGACTGGCCTCCAACCCCTGTGTAGCTAGGGCAACCCTGAACTTCTCACCTTCCAGCCCCCACCTCCTGAATACTGGGACTGCAGGCATGTGCCATCATGCCCAGTTTACTCAGTGCTAGGAATCAAAGCCAGGGCTTCTTGGAGCCAGGCAAACACACATTCTCAGGCCACAAAAAAAAACTATTCTGTGAAATGGTGGCAGCTTGTTTTTAGGGTGACAAGTTAGGAATCAGGAGTTCCCACTACACGGATGTCCCAGCAGGAAACCAAAGCCATCATGCAGGACCATTCCCTCCTGCTCTGGGCCTTCTGCATTGTGGTACAGACCAGCAATCAACTGTCAGGTAAGGTGAACAGTAACCTAAAAGGTCACATTCCTGATATCAATTATTCAGAGAAATTGTATTCGCTCCCCATGAACAAATTCCTTGGCAAGTAAGATTGGAATTCCTTTTTTGTTTATTTCTTTGGTTAGCCTGGAACTCCTATGTAAACCAGGTTGACCTTGAACTCACAGAGATCCAAGTGCTGAATTAAACGTGTGCATCACCATCAACAACCTAAGACTAGAATCCCTGCTGAGAACGTTGCTGAGCAGTACAACACTCATCACTACAAACTGGATTTTTTTTTCTCATCCAAATCACTCACCAAGCAGATGTGTCCAGATGTTGCCAGTCTCTGTGTGGATTCGGAAGATGCTTTTGAAGCAAGCCCGAAAGGAGGGCATAGGTGGTCTGTGGCCATGTAGCAGGTAGTCATTGTCTTTCAGCCAGTCAGGAAGCACATCGTATGGGATGACCCTCCAACGCCCCTCCCAGACCTACAACACACACAATGCCTTTAGATGGGCTGCAGTGAAAAGTGGCTTTCCTGGGAAAATCGCACTGAACAAGAACCTGCCTAGGAGGCTGTCACTCAGGCTTCAGGTGGTCCCAAGTCCCAGGAGAATAAGGCTGGACTTGGAGACACCAAGCAGGGGACTGGCTGATATTTTGGCCACCTTATGGGGAACCTCCTTTATGCTCCTTGGATTTTCAAAATTAATACAATGAGAGAAGACAAAGAAATCATAAGCATTTTTTCACAAACACAAATCTTTCCTCTGACATTTTCCTGGAATCTTCTGAGTCCTGTCCTCTGTCCCTGTTTACTCCTCTGAAGTTCTCATAGAGCTAATTCTGTAACTTTGTAAAAGCAGGAATTCTTTCTTCTTCATTTTAAAAGTTATATGTCTATGTGTGGGCATACATGTGCAACAGTGTGCATGTGAAAATTAGAAAATTCCCATCACTTGTGAGAATTCTCTCTTTTTTTTCTTTTTACCACGAGGATCAAGGGATTAAACTCGGGTCATCAAGCCAGTGTTCTTCAACCCCAGGCAGGCTTGCCCAGTTAGAAACATCCCAGATGCTCCAGCCTGCCCCTGCCCCGCCCTCTTCCCTTCCCATCTCTAGGCTGCACCTTATATACGAACTCCTCCATCTTCTCCATGGCATGGTGGGCTTGCAGAGGAAGTGTCAGTACCCGCACCTCCTCCTCCTCTTCCTGAGGCACCGGGCATGCTTGTTCTTCTTCAGCCTAAGGAACACAAGCCACAGTCTAGACCCCATCTCCTAAACTGCACATTCTAGGGAGATCCAAACCCCTAGCATCCCATCCAGCCTCCTCTTCACAGAGCATGATACTGAGTTCACCAGAGCTGTCTGAGATCACATGTGCCCTCATGTACTCATCAAGACAGCTTGAGGAAGTTGGTTCTCTCCTTCTGCTTTGTAGGTTCCAGGGATCAAACTCAGCTCATCAGGCTAGACAGCAAGCACCTTTACTCACTGAGCCCTCTTGCCAGTTCCCATTCTCTTTTTGAGGACAGGTAGTCCTCAACTTTCCCCAAATTCCCAAACAGTCTTATCTTCCAGTTTACTAATTCTCTGTCTCTCTCTTTCCCTTCCACTGCCCTCCCCCCCCCCACCCCCAGGGTCTCCCTATGTAGGTCTGGCTGGCGTGGAATTTCATAGACCAGGCTGGCCCCTCAAACCAAGAAGATCTGCCTGCCTCTGCCTCCTGAGAGCTGGGATTCAAAGTCTGCACCATCACACTCACTCAGCCCAGCCCACTAACTTTCAAAACAAAACAAAACGACAGACTTAGTGATGGCTGTGGCAATCTTACTTGTCATTCTCTGATCATACATACTCTGGGGTTGCTATCATGATAACTGTGGCCAACAGCGATGGCATATACTTTTAATCCCATCACTGGGAGACAGAGACAAGAGGACCATTGTAGAGGGCTGGAGAGATGGCTCAGTGGTTAAGAGCACTGACTGCTCTTCCAAAGGTTCTGAGTTCAAATCCCAGCAACCACATGTTGGCTCACAACCATCTGTAATGGGATCTGATGGCCTCTTCTGGGGTGTCTGAATTTGAAGACAGCTACAGTGTACTTACATATAAATAATTAAATCTTAAAAAACAAAAAAAAGAGGATCATTGTGATTTTGAGGCCAGTCTAGTCTACTTGGTAAGTTACTTTTAAGTTCTGTGCCTATCAGAGCTGCATAAAGCAACAACAAATAAAATAACTGCTCTTGCAGAAGACCCAGGTTCATTTCACAGCACCAGCATGGCGGCTCCCAACTGCCTGTAGCTCTGGTCCTGAGGGATCTAATACCCTCTTCTAACCTCCACAGGTTGTTGCATGCATGTGCTAAATGCATTCATCTCTCTCTCTTTCCTCATAAAATGCTTATTTCCTTTAAAAATCAAAATGTCAATCACTTCCCACCCACAGTAACTCCCAGGCATATGGGTCCTCTGAACTGGTTCACTCAAAGTAGTACTGACTCCTGGGTACCCAGCACAGCAATCATGCCTGCCTGCCTGCCTACCTAACCAACCAACCAACCAACCTCCCTCCCTCCCTCCCTTCCTTTTCTCCCTTTCTTTATTTGAGACAGGGTCTCCCTATGTAGACCAGGCTGCCCTGGAACTTAGAGAGATCTGTTTGCCTCTGTCTTCCCAATGCTGGGATTAAAGATGTGTGTCACCATACCCAGCTAAGCATAGTAATTTTTGTTGCTGCTGTTGTTATAGAGAAAAAGTCTATATAGCCCAGACTAGGCTCAAATTTGTAATCCTCCTATATCAGACTACCAAATTCTGAGATTAACAGCATATGTTACCATACCCAGCCCCCAGAAAAGTAAAAAGTAAAAAGTAAAAAGTAAAGAGAAAGACAGACAGAGCAGCACAGGGCTGTCTCTGGTCCAGGACTGCAGAACATTGATGGGAAGTCTGGTAGCTCACACGCTTTCCTGTATAAGACCCTAATCCCTCTAATCTCTCTTACATTTTAGGGTGAAACTTTAGCTTGCCCACCCCAATACCCACTTTCTCTCTTCTCCTTAGAAACAAAGGTTCATTCAAGGGCGGCAATGTTGCTGCAGTTTTAGACCCAGCTCCCTTGGACACATCCCAGCCTTCCCAAGAAGAACACGGCTGTGTTCTGGCTGGGTGCTACACGGTCTTCCCCCTTACTCCTCTAGAGGGAGGAGAGCTGTTCTTCTCACGCCCCTCCCCTCCTTCACATCACAGGGATGTGGGTGTGACAGGGAGCCTCCACATCAGCTCTGCACTGGTCACTTCTGCAATCTTTTACCTGAGAGATCTCCACTTGTCACAGTGGAAGGAATTTTTGTCTATTATATTAATTCATGTCCATTTAATGATTATTTATTTTACTGCAGTTCTTCTGCTGGACACTGAGTTTACAAAAGTACTGATTGCTCTTTTGGGAAATTAACTCCTAAAGCTCAGAGACAAAAACAAAGACACCTAAAACAAACACAATAAAGATTCTCACAGAACTATTCCCAGGGAACTATGGGTAATTTGGAAGTAAGGGGAGATCTTAAACAACAGACTGAAGAGGCCAAGGGAGCAACTCTGGAAAGCAGTTTACCTTGGCTGGGCTGGTGGCTGCCCGCTTGCCCTTCTCCTCCAGCAGGGGTCCCAGCTCAGCCAGCTCCACTGTGTCAGCCTCTCTGTTACTAGAAGGAGCCCCATTGCCCTGTGCCACGGCAGAGCCTTTGTGTGAAGACATCTGGCTGGTCCCTCAGTGCCTTGTAGCTTCAGCTTGAGGAAAGGTTGGGGTCTCTCAGCCCCAGAGGGCAGAGAGCTTCCTGTGATGATGGACACTGCCAAGACAAACATAACAACATTGGCTTCATTTCTGTAATGCTACACTGAATATGCCATAAGCTAATCAGCTTACCCTGCCTCTAACTATAGAGGCTAGCTCATTGTTTAAATAAAATCTACTGTCTTCTTTAGAATATTATGTTCCACCAGAAACTCCCCAATCTCACCTATATACATATATAAAAATCTCATATACACTATATAATCTTATATAATCTCATATATATATGTGATCTCATTACATATAAATATAAAAAAATGACACCCAGTTCCCTGCCTTCACAGGTTCTATTCTTATCGTCACCATCACAGAACAGGTACCCTGTCTGACAAGGCTCTCCCACAGGAATAGAGCCCATTAGTGCGGATGGTAATGCCTACCATTCCTCAAACCCATTCTCCCATGAAAGGTGTAGGCATGAGTTGACCTCAAAAACATCAAGACCAGCTCTCAAATCTAACTGGTTGTTTCATTGCAGTACACAAATAAATCTATTTTCTTTAGGGGGTGAAGTGGGAGAGTTGAGATCACCTCACTCTGTAGCTCTAGTTGGCCTGGAACTTGATATGTAGATAAGCCTGGTTTCAAACTCAAGAAATCCACCTGCCTCTGCCTCCAGAGTGCTTAGACCAACGGTGTGCACTACCATGCTTACCTTTTTTCTTTAGGTGAAGCCCACCATCTGGCTACAATATTAAAAGAGCATACAGGCTTAGGAATGGATTAAACGTCAACTGTACTCATTTGGCCTTTCTCTAGATATATGTGACAAGCACACCTTGTCTGGGAAAAGGCTGGGTATGCCCACTGGTTATTTCCTCTGCAAATCTGCTCGTTTTCAGGGTTAGAGCCTGGGCTCAAGGCTCTAATAACGAGCCTTCGTCACACTCCTCATAGCAAGCAGTGACCTACCTGGAGCAGGAAGCTGGAAACAAGGAGGCTCCCCACATCCGCCCTTTGCTACACACATACCTAATCACCGGCTCTGCAAGAGCGTGTCCCAACTGCCACGGCCCATAAACCTAAGCCCCACTCAAAACACTTTTTTATAAACTAGACACAGGCATGCACAATCCTTTAGGAAAAATCAGAATTCCGTCTTCCCAGAACATTCTCCAACACTGTAGGATTTTCTGCACTGGACTTTTTCAGGTAATATTTTCAAATTAGGCTTCAGGGAGGTATAAAGAAAAGGAAGTTTCCAAAGACGTCTATGTGGCATTGATAAAGTCTCTCTTCTTCCAGAGACAGGGCCTAGGCTACTCATAGCAACAACTTTAGCCAGGAGATTACCACAGGGCAATGCAGACAGCACAGCGGGCTGTATTCCAAGAGAGACATTTAAACTTAGGAGACTGCCCCCTTCGTGTTGGGAAGCAAACATGACCATCCCTAAAGACACACGGCTGCACCCACGGCAGCTCACCATGTAAACAAACATCAGCGGCATCTGTACTAGTTCTTACCCAAGAGTAATCTCAACTCCCTCTCAGGGATTATCACTAGGTATATGTAGGTTAGGGTTAATCTTAGGGATCGGTGACTGGATTAAGGAGTATCCAGAGAGTTGGTAAAGCATTCTCTGGAGTGTGGGGTTTCAGGAAGAGGCTGGCATTTGATTTAGTGACCCCAGTGAGGAAGATCTGCTCTCAGCCATGAGAGTGAGCATTATCCAGCTGGCTACCCCACAGGTAGAATGAAACAGAAGAAAAGTGAACTTTGACGGTGTGTGGCAATCACCTCTAACCCAGCACTCATGAGGCAGGGGCAGGTGGCGCTTGCTGAGTTCAAGACCAGCCTAGCTGACATAGAAAGGTCTGGGCCAGCCACAGCTACACAGTGACAGCCTGCCTCAAACAAACAGATGCTAAAATTCTCTTGTACACATTCAGTACTCTAGGATCTCTGGTAAGCACTCACAGCCTGGGTTCTCAGCCATTCAGCCTTCAGTTGGTAATTATGCCAATGAATTCCCTAGTTCTCTAGCCTGTAGATGGTCCATTTTGGGAGTTGATCTCCACACTCATGTGGGCTAATTCCCTGAACAAATGTTCATACTTACCTGCCTGCCTGCCTCTATTGGTTCTGGAGATGCCTGACTAATACCTTAATCTGCCCTCAGGTGAAGGCAATCCTCATACAAGCCATGTATCATCCTATGCCTCACACACACACACACACACACACACACACACACACACACACGCATACACAGAGAGACACAAACAATAACTCATTCCCTAGTATACCTTTATGTCAACACAGCCAGTTCCTCCTCCTTTTAGTGAGCAAGGCTGGGACAAGATATTTGCCAACACACACAGTCACAATCAACACTTGAGCTCAAGAACAGGAAACTGGAGGCCCCTGGAAAGCCCAGCGGATAAGCGACTCACGTGAGACACAATATTGGGAAATCTTAACAGCTGACCTCAAAACATCCTTCCTCAAAGGGAGGTCTTACTGAATAAACAGTTCCCAGAGATTAAGTCACAACACTGAGCAACAAACAAACAAGCAAACAAAGAGCTTCGGTCATCTTTGAGAAGTCTGACAAGAAGGGTACACTAAACCTCCAGTTATAAAGCAGACAACAGGGAGAGACTGCACACAGGCACTCCAGTTCTGGAGCACCATAGTCCGTTTTGGTCTGAATCCGTATTTCAAAGTGACTGAACGGGGCACATGCCAGCCAGCAAGCATGATTTATCACCGCACCACTGGTCAAGGTTGGTGCCCCAAGGTTGGTACCATGGGGCTCTCTCTGATCCTTTCCCCCAGAGTAAGCCAATTCAGTCACTGAATACTTATGAATGCAGTTAGTTCTATTAAGGTCCTTTGCAAAACAGAAGTTGAACAAGTTCTGTCCCCGTCCTTGGTAGACGGGTAAGTTAACCTGTGATATGATTTCACTGCTCCAGCAGGACAGTGCAGGAAGAGAACTGTTTGAGAACGGTCACACACTTAATTGAGTGCTGTTTACATATTTCACCAGAGGCACAAGGACAGCGCAAACTTCAGGTTGTACAGTAAGAGTGCAAAATCGCCGGGCAGTGGTGGCGCACGCCTTTAATCCCAGCACTTGAGGCAGAGGCAGGCGGATTTCTGAGTTCGAGGCCAGCCTGGTCTACAGAGTGAGTTCCAGGACAGCCAGGGCTACACAGAGAAACCCTGTCTCGAAAAAACAAAAAACCACCAAAAAAAAAAAAAAAAAAAAAAAAAAAAAAGAGTGCAAAGATCAGAAACAATCCAAGCTGGTATTTTTGCTAGTTTCTCTAATTGACCAGAAAAATTGAGACAGGAAAGAAAGAGAGAGGGACAGAGAAAACAGTAGTAACATTAGACCCTGACACCATCAAGCGTGGACCACTCACCAACAGGAAATTACAAGCACCTTAGGCTGTTAATTTAAATCAACACAAAGCCCTAAGGTGTGAGACTGATGCCATTCCACTCAGTGCCTGCCTCTAGGTCCTTATGCACTTTAGAGAAAGCACCGTCCCTCTCCAATGGGCCACACCCAGCACAGCGAATTATAACTGGGCCAAGAGGACATTTTTGTTGGGATTTCTTCCACTCAAGCTAATAAATTTCTACCACTAAGCTTCCCAACTGGATAAATGTAAGCTGTTATAGACTAAAGCTGTGGAGGAGAGGCATTTGAGTTCCTACAAGTAAGATAATCCTGCACCAAACTTGGAGAAAACGTTGAGTTTTAATCACCAGCCAATTAGCTGGAGAGTTGCCCTTAGAGATTTTGAAGATAATTTATTCTCTGAAGTAGTTTCCAACATTTCCAGGCTATGACACATCCTTTCCCCAGAGTCTACAGCGCAGAGCTTCTAGGGGATTTGATCTAAGGATCTGGGCCTTTAAAGAGTGTGTGGGTGAGTTGGGGTCTATCTATGCAGCTTGGTTCTCATTACTCTACAGACCAGTCCAGCAGTCCAGACAAAGAGCCATGTTCTCCAGCCTGTTAGGGAGATTCATTTCATCACTCCACTGGGGAAAAGTGAGTCAAGGCAAAGGTCTATGTTTGACATTCCCACACTACAGTAATGGAATCTTCACTCTACTTGATGCCAAGTGTTACTGCCTCAGAATCTGAAGGGGAGACAAGTCACAATCTAACTTCCTTCGAGGCTCTCCTATCTCAATAGAAGAGGTCTTTTTAATCTCACAGGCAGGCAAACTTCCCTACGGCCAGACTCACAGAAAGGGGGAGGAGGAGGAGGAGGGGGAGGAGGGGGAGGAGGAGGAGGAGGAGGAGGAGGAGGAGGAGATGGATGGATGGATGGATGGATGGATTTTTCATGTCATTACCTAAGCTCTTTTTGAGACAGGATACTGCTATGTTGTCCTGCCTGGCTTGGGCATCCTAAGTAACCTAAATTGATCTAGAAACTCTGCCAATCATCCTCCTGCTTCAGTCTCCCGAATGCTGGGCTTATAGGTAGGTCCCATTCCCTGCTAGCTGCTTTTTAAAAATCAAGCACATTACAAATATTTGATCACTATAGTTTGCACAGGATAGCACTCACAGTAAACTGTGTACCCCCAGAGTCCCACTGGAACACAGGGAAACTGGCAGATACTTGCTTTTAAAAGCCAAGCACCTGGAACTGGTTTGACTAGTGAGTATCTTCAAGATCTTTGCCATTTAACTTGCAGAGTTGTAAAGTTTGCTACAAGCTTTATAAACATTAGTCATACCCCCATTTCTGAGTATCAAAAATGAAAACGTTCGCATGGTGAGCCCTGTCTGATGAGCAGACTAGGGACAAAACATTAAAGACAAAATGTCACCAGTTTGTTGAATACCAGTACCTAACAAGAAAAACCCCATGTTACTTAACAAAGCTCTTGGATGTGGAGATGACGACACAGCTCCTCAGAGGGCCAAGCAGATGGGCTGGGTGTGTCAAGGAGCTCGGTTTGGCTTTGCATTACTTCCTACAGAAGCAGGGAACGAATGTACCTGCCTATAACAGGGTCACCTCTGTCCTTGAAGCTGAGAACATCTATTGAGTACTATAAAGGTGCATCTCTGAGTGCCAGACCAGCCTGATCTACAGAATTCCAGGACAGCTAGGCCTACGAAGGGAAATTCTGTCTAGAAAAAAACAAAACAAAACCACAACCCAAAGGGGGTTGCTGAGGGCTGGAGCACTGGCTGAATGGTTGCCTTCCCAGAGGACCCTGCTCTAGTATCTGGCATTCACATCAGCTCAGTTTTGAGGGAGCCAACCCATCTTTAGTGGGCAACAGGCATGCACATACAGACCAAAGAGCTGTACACACTTTTTAAAAAAAAAACCTTAAGGGTGTATATTAAATAATTTCTTTTCTTTCTCCTCCTCTTCCTCTTTTTGTTTTTATTGTTTCGAGATAGGGTTTCTCTGTGTAAGCCCTGGCTGTCCTGGAACTCGCTCTGTAGACCAGGCTGGCCTCGAACTCAGAGATTCCCTATCTCTGCCTCCCAGGTGCTGAGATTAAGGATTAAAAGTGTGCGTCCCTACCACCTAGGGCATAACTTGTTTTCTGATAACATCGTTATGAAGCTAAGAGCTAACAGGTGCTGAAGGAACTCAAAAGCTTCATTTAGTTGAAATGATCAAGAAAGCTCTGTAGAAGTTAAGATCTGATAGGCATGGACGGCTGAGGCCGGGCATTCCAGGGTGGGGGTAGAGTTGTGGAAACAGGTCTTTGCATGGTAGCATGGTTACCCAGAGCTGCAAATAATGCACTTTCCATCTGGAAGCTTAAGAAAATGAGGTCACTCTGAAGTGACACAACTTAGCCTACCATTCGATTTAAGGTGCTGTACTCTGTCCACGGCAGTGGGGGTGGGGTGGGGAGCAATGAAATTAAGGCTGCTTTCTTGGACTCTCTTTCACACAGGTAAAGTCACTTATTTACTTCTTCCTCAGAAACCTTGTCGTTTCTGGGCTACTGTAAACACCCAGCTCGAGATTATCCTGTGCGAGTAGGCACAGTTTTTGAAGGCCCACATCAATGATAACACCAGCTTTTTAAGACTGACTTCTCAAGGCCCTTTTACAGAAGATTTACACAGAAACTACTTCTGAAATAAAGAAATGCAGTGGCTGCAGGCCGGGAACCCTGACACTGCAATCTATTTAGCGCCATCCTCTCTGAGTTCCTGGCAGTGGACTGATGCTATAAACTCCCAGGAACAGCGACTGCACCATCACAGCCTGCCCTGCACTATCAAAAAAACAAAAAAACAAAAAAACAAACAAACAAAAAAGAGCAGTGAGCAGCACATCCCAACACGGCTTTGGTTCGGAAAAGAAACACCTATTGCCATCTCCGTTTGATTTACCACACAACTGCAACTGCTGGGTTTTCTGGTCCGTCTCTAGTACTCGAGGGAAATAATCTGATTATTATAGCAGATCCCATGGTCTCTCAGAGCTCCGCTGACATCTGAAACTATGTAAACTGAAATTCGTCCAGCTTCTTCAACAACTACGAAGGGCCAGAAACTGACGGCGAGCCACTTTGTAAAAAGCAAGTGCGAGACCCAAATCCTCAAACAAGCCAGCAATCCATCAGCCCTAGATTTCTGAGATGAAATCTGGTCCTTCCCAACACGTCGGCATCTTGTTTACATTCTATCTGAGGATTACCTTAGGCCTGCGGACTCTCCATCAACCTCCTCGCCGACCCTATCCAGGAAGGGGAGACCCGTCACGTTTGACCTGCGGATCGCGGTGGTGGCCTTAGGGTTCTCGGCCACCCAGAGCCGGTGTTCCCGCACCCGACTCGCAGACTCAACCCCGGGGGTCGCCAGCAGGGCTGGAACGCGGCCGTCCCCCGCGAGGCTGCAGAGACAGCGCTCGCGGACTGCCGGGCCCCGACGGCGGCGAGCAGCCCCCCGGACGGAGGCGGTGCGCGGTGGGAGGGGCCGGAAATGTTTACGGCGGACCTTTCGGAGGGCCGGGCACTGAGCGCAGTTCCAGGGGAGGGCCACTCCCGCGCGGTCCCCTCCGGAGCCTGCGCCCCGCCCACCCCCGCGACACTTACCGCCGGGCTGGCTGCCTCTGCTGGGGGGCCGCGGGCCCGGCCGCTACATCCCGCGGCGCTGGAGGCGGCCTGCGGCCGAGGGGCGCCGGATCGTCAGCGCCCTGCCCGCGCCGGAAGGGCCGCGCGACCGCACGGCGTCACCTCCGCAGCCGCGTCACCTTCCCGGCGCTACCTCGCCCCCTCCGAGCCAGGCATTCCTGCGCGTGCCAATCACCGGGGCGCGCTCGCCCCGCCCCGCCTCCGATCTGACCAATCGCTGGCTCTGGCTGGCCCAGCTTGGCCTCGCACTGGCGGACTGCAAAAGCCTCCTCTCCGGGGGTCCACCGAGCGCGTGATGGAAAAGGGAGCCGAGAGCTGGGAAGGAAAGCTGAGTTTCCCACCCTACGGCCTCGCTTTTCAGCTCCGAAACAATATTTCCCCCCCACCCCCTTCTCTGGTTACTGAGAATTGTACCTCTAGACAAGCCACTATATCTCTAGTACCGAAACTCCCCATTTTTTCTTTTTCCAAGACACAGTTTCTCCTTGTAGCCCTGGCTGTCCCGGGACTGGCTCTGTAGACCTGGCAGGCTTCGAATTGAAATTCGCCTCCCTCTGCTTCGCAAGTGACAGGATAAAAAGTGTGCGCCAATAACGTGAACCCACACTTTTTGTTTGTTTGTTTGAGAAAGGGTTTAATTTTGCAACCTAGGTTGCTGGGATTACAAACGTGGGCTACCATACACAGCTCCCAAACTCTTTATTTCTATACAACTTCCTAATCCCTTCCTCTCTTCCTTTGGTATGCTATTTATGGAAAGACTACCATGAATCTATCGACTGGATTTGACTTTTGGTTCCTGTTATTTATCAAAAAGGGAGAAGTTGTTTCAAACAAGCCTAGCTTGACAATTTTCTGTGCCAGTCCATGTTCCCATGTGACCCAGAGGGCACCGTCTGAGAACACAATATAGAGTGTGTTTTTCTGCTGGAGCTGAACCACACAATATAGGAAGGATTTGGGGACTGATCATTTTCTTATTCTCCAAAGAGCTCATGCCGCTCTAGATGCTAGGGAGGGTGACCAAATGCTAGATGGATGCCCCAGGAGAGTGAAGTCAACTTTGTTCTGGTTAAAAGCATGGGCTCTGGGTTCCTATAGATCCAGTTTCCTTCCCCAGCCAGCCCACCATCTTTACACATTACTGAATCCTTCCAAATCCTTAATCTGAAAGTGAAGGGAAACAATGCTACTTCATCAACTCTGTCAGGATTAAGGCCAGTTCTTGGCAGTGTCTGCATGATGCCTGGCAAATGGCTAGTGCTTCCTAACAACTAGCTATTATTAACACATTACCTGCCGTGCAAAACTTGGAAACTTCTGAGTGAGCCCAAGTTACTTCAGTATGCTCCCCCTTTAAAAGTGTTTTTATTTAAATTATTTTAGATTTATTTTTTTAAATCTTTTTATTGTTTGTGGTTTCTTTGTTTCTCTGGGTAGAGCTTGCAGGCCTGACATTGATAGGAGATCTGCAGGTGTATGCCACCACCGCCTACAGCATGGCCCTTTGCAAGCTGGCTTTAAGCTACTCTTGGGCCTCATTTTTCTCCATCTTTCTTTGGTATTTTGGACCTCAGTAAATTTCTCCTACTTCTCTTTCGTTCCTCTGGCTTTTGCACCCTGATCCTTCTGTGAACTGCTCTTCCCTCACCGGTTTCCAAAAGATCCAACCAGTTTACAATGCTCAGTTCTAAGTTTGTTTTGGCTTTGGCTACAGATAATCCTAAATTCAGCTTCAGGCTCTGCCAACCACTGACCAGCTGTATTTCTTCTCACAAATCCTTAATCTTCAACTCACAGGATTAGCATAAGGGTTATATTGTGCAATGTAGGCAAAATCCTTCGCATGGTTCTGGGTACATGTCTGCTAACAAGACATAAATTCTTCCTCTTTCTCAGGCCCTTCCTACTGGGGCCCTAGTGTCCTAGGACCCCAGCTCTGCAGTGGTTTAATCACTCTGTGCTGCTGTGACCTTAGACTGAAGGAGTTTGGAGGAGTAAGTCCATCACCAGCTATCCTTGGTCATAGCTGCAACCTCGGGATATACGCTTGCTCACACGATAGGTCCTTAATAAATGTTTGCAATCGTTTCTTCACAAAACAAGGAGTAGTAAGCTTGTTTTGTGACACAGGACACTCTGCTGGGCTGCTTCAGCAAGTTCAGCAATCCTAAGAAAGAATTTCCTTTCTGAGGGTGAGATGACTCACAGAGCAGTGGCATAAACATACTAGCTGATCAAGATTAATATTAGATGGAATAACACTCAACGGAATTTACCGAAGAACCTGTTCTATTGCCATTGGGGTGTGTGTGTGTGTGTGTGTGTGTGTGTGTGTGAATGAATTCTGAGGGTCCCATAACCCTTCAGTCAGGGGCCCCAAGGACAGAAATTCAGTTCCATACAAAATCAAATTGCAAACAAACAAACGAACGAAGTGTTGAGAGCCCGGAGAGATGGCTCAGCAGTTAAGATTCACCTGGCTGCTCTTCCAGAGAACTAGTGTTCAATTCTCAGTGCCCATATGGCAGGAATTTCCAATGTCTGTAACTCCAGTTCCATGGGATCTGATGCCTTCTTCTGGCATTCTTGAGTACTGCATGCATGTGGTGCATATGCGTGTATCAGAAGATGAAAAGCAAAACTAAAATGACCTTCCTCTGAATCCAAAGCATTGTGTTCTCCCAGTGAGACCAACAATGAAGCCACGCCTCAGTCCTATCCTGGGAGAACTGATTAGACTGGATCAGGAGTTCTCTAGCTTAGACAGCTATTTAAGACTGATGGGCCTGAGAGACGCCAACCTGATCCAGTCACCAAGTCTGTTCAGAGCTGGTGATGTCAGGTTACTTTTTAAAGACGTCCCTTCCAAATAGAAAGGCAACACGTTGCTTTGTATGCCGGGTACCCTGAAGGATGAATAACGTGAAGACAGGTACACAGAACGAGGGGAAGACTGACCAAGGTAAGGGACCACAGGGAGGTCCCTTACACCTCTAAAAGCCCCCTCTGTGTTTTCTTCCCTCCGACTCTAAAGCCTCCAGGGAGGAGTTGGGCTCTGGCTCTGCCGAACAGCTGCAGGGATGAGCCCTGGGTCTGATGACAGCTCACATTTCAGCATATGGCACAACTCCTAAGAAGCTCTTTAAAACACCCAGGAGATTTTGTGCTGGGAGCCCTTCCCTTCCAATGTCCTTAGGCATTAGGAGACAAGGACCCCAGACACGATGACTCCTTGAGATCATCAGGGCCTCAGCTCCATTTATTTAAGCAGCCAGACACTCCTTGTATAAGCAGCAGTCTTAAGTTATGGGTAACCATTTCAATCCAGCATGGGCAGGGCCTGAGATACACACACACACACACACACACACACACACACACACAAATATATATGTCGGCCTTCTTTCTCTGAGGTTTAGAATTCCAGGAACGAACCCCTTCCTACAGATTCTGTAGGACTGTATCTATAAGCCCACTCAACCTGTACTCATGTAAGTAGTGGATGAAGTGCTGAATATGGAGCAAAATGTATTGCCCAGTCCATTCCTTTCATCACAGACACGGAGGTGGCCACGATGCTCTGAGAAACTAGGCAGCCTTATAACACATGTACATGCTCCCTTCTTTCTGGCCCTGGAGACTGCTCCTGGAGCCTCACCTGGACCTTTTATCACAAGATTAGGGTAGGAAGCTTCAAGGGAGTGACTTAGCCTTGACCTGCATCTACTACAGCTGAGGGAGTGTTGTTTTCTGCAAGCACCCAGATTCTGGGATGAGACACAAAAGGCTGACGCTCTCAGCAAAGGCCCTGGGGCCTCTTGCCGTTCAAGAATCAACTAGGGCTAACTGCACACACGGGGTCAGGGAGGCTTTGCGATGCTCAGTAGGTGAATCGCATCTTTTGCGAATAGCCCAGCTTATCCAAGTTAGGGTGGCAGGCCAGCTGGACCATCGGTGGCGGCCCACAGAGCAGCAGCAGCACATCCTCTGCTGGGGCAGGCAGGTGCTCCTGGATCATGTCAGCAGTAACAAAGCCCTTGCTGTAGGTCCAGTCTGGAGGAAAGAGAAGAGAAGAAAGCACAGGCTTCAGGTCCACACCAGCAAGGGAACTTGATGTTTCCGGGACAGACCCTTGGGAAGACCCAGAACAAGGCCTCAGGTTGGAGCAGCAACTACAGCCACATCCCTGCCACCCACTTGAGAATAGGAGCCTGATGAAAAAGGATCACTTTGTACACCTGGATCTGGGATTCTAGCAGTGTCGGGAGAGTCTGTTTTACTGAAACCAGAACTCACAGAGGGGCAAGGCCTTGATTTTGATGAAAGGATATCTAGATGTTCAGAAATGGCAAGATACCTTCTGGAGGATAGTCCAGAGTGAACCAGAGCTTAAAACGATTAGGGTATCGGGCCTGCAGTTCCTCTAGGTCCTCCCGCAGGATTATGTCCTTTTCAGTCTGAAATGAAAACGGGGATGCAGAGACTCAGAAACCTCAGGTCCATACCAGCAAAGTCCTTTGCGATGACAATCTTCCAACAGAGAAGGAAAAGGAATACCAAAGGCATGCTCAAATTCTAGGGAGAGGCCAGACTAGCAGTATGTTTAGGGTACTAAGGATCAGGAAGTGGCCTTCATTTACACAGTACAAACGAATACTTGCCCATGAAGGCCCAAGGGCCTATGGTCAGCATGAGACACGGCCATCTTCTCTTGCTTTTGTGGCTTAATACTAGGTTTTTTTTTCCTTCTTTACTTTTTTATTTTAAAGATTCATTCGTTTTATGTAAGTACACTGCTGTCCCTGTCTTCAGACACAGCAGAAGAGGGCATTACAGATGATTGTGAGCCACCATGTGGTTGCTGGGAATTGAACTCAGGACTTCTGGAAGAGTAGTCAGTGATCTTAACCGCTGAGCCAACTCTCCAGCCCCACTTCTTTACTTATTTTTAGTTTATGAGTGTTTTGCCTGCATGTATATAAGTGCATTTCATGAGTGTCTATTGCTCTTGAAGCCCAGAAGAGAGTGCCACATCTCTTGTAACCGGAGTTAAACAAAGGTGTAAGCTGTCACTGTTGGGGCTAGAAACCAAATCTTGGTCCTTTTCTTAAAGGGCCCCTCATTCCTTCTTATTGTGATAAAGGACCCTGGATTCACAGAGGGGCTTCTGGATAGATGCTAGAATAGTCCCCAAGCCAGTTCTGTCTGTCTCAGCCCATCTATCCACACAGCCAACTTGAAGTACCGCCTCTCAGGAAAGCAAACCAACCTGGTTGGCAAAAAGCAGAAAGCACTGGGTTGGATCTTCAGGAACTTTCAAGATGGCCCGGATCAACTGCAGCATTGGCGTGATTCCTGCATGAAGATACCCCATGGTGAGATGTGCTATATCCTCTCTTCTCTGCCTAGCTCCTTCACTGACCAACCCTGTCATCTCAGTTTATCATCACACTGCACGTGTTGTCCTGTTGCAGCCGATCCTCAGACCTCCGCCTGCATGTTCACCAGGACTTACTTTTCTGAACTTTAATAGTCACATAAGAACACAGAGTAGCCGGGCAGTGTTAGAGCACGCCTTTAATCCCAGCACTTGGGAGGCAGAGGCAGGTGGATTTCTGAGTTCGAGGCCAGTCTGGTCTACACAGTGAGTTCCAGGACAGCCAGGCTACACAGAGAAACCCTGTCTCGAAAAAAAACCAAAAAACCAAAACAAAACAAAAAAAAAAAGGACAGTGTAGAATTCCTTCTAAGTTCATCTAAAACACTTGTTCTGAGGGTCCCTTGGAGGTAGGAACTCAAACATTATAGATTAGGACAGACGGTGCATGCCTTTAGTTCCCAGCACTTGGGAAGCCAAGGTTGTCATATTTCTGTGAGGACAGAGTTCTGGGTCAACCCAAGCTACATAACAAGATCCTGCCTCAAAAAGAAAACAAAACCAAAGCAAAACAAAGTCATACATATATAACCAACATCCCTTCTGATTAAGAGTTCTGGAACACTGCTTAGAGAGGGTAAGATCATGTTCTTCAGAATCAGGCACAGTCAGGTTTGAGTCCTGGCTGTGGCCATTACTAATTAAATAACCCTATAGAAGCCAAAGCGCTAGGCATCTCCATTCTCTCATTTGCAGAAGGGAAAGGCTCTCAGCTACCTATCGATAGGGTAGTAGGTTTCCAACAAATAGTCCTACTGTGTATAGTGCTCTTACTTTTTCTTGAACGTGCTAGGTAGGTGCTCTCCCACTGTGCTCACCAAACCGTCCAGGTTCCGTGAGAGTATTCATGTACACAGCCTAGGCAGACTCTAAACTTGTGATCTTCCTGCTTCGAACTCCAATTTCCGGAACTGCAGGCCTGCGCCACCAGGCCTGGCTTTTTCCTTCTCGATTATTCATACTTGGTTGTTTCTCTCAAAGTCATTAAATCCACTCAGTTGGTGGGGAAACCCTCCTGATTTACTGCTCTCCTTCTGTCTGTGAATTTTTGTTGTTGTTCTTTCTACTTCCTTAGGATTTCAACTACTGGGGAAGTGTAGGTCCCTAGATTAAGGGCTTGTCCTCTCTTATCAAACCTGAGAAGGAACCTGCAGAGCAAACTCCAAAATCGGTAAGCAAAAAAAAAAAAAAAAAAAAAAAAAAAAAAAGTTCCTCAAGTGATACAGACCTGTCCCACCAGCAATCATTCCCAATTTCTTCGCCACTCGAAGTTCAGGGGGAGATTTTTTGTTGGGCTGAATGTTAAAATTCCCTGGGAAGCCAAGTCAAGAGTTAAGAGTCAATTCAAAACAGGAACTAAGTAAACAAACAGAACAGAAAGCATGCCCTAGGCTGTTTTAGCAGCTGCTATGAAATCTGATCCTGGGACTTGGGCTTGGGTGGAGGTTGCAGTTTAACAGACCCAGACAATTACTCGGGAAAGACAATGGCACTTCTTCGTCAGTCTGGAGGCACAGTGGAGGCACAGAAGCCACACTTAAGAGCCCAGTGATCCTACACAGCCTGGAAGATTCAGAGGCAGCATGAGCAAGGGGGGTGTGAGGAGCGAAGACCTCTGGCAGAAGATTGCTCCCTGGTGAAGGTGGTAGGCTTGGGGCCAGGGTGACTTCAGCTTCCCTAGTGGTCCAGAGCATCACCAGAGACGTGGCACAGTCCCCAGCTGTTTCCTTGGGAAGGGCTAGAAAGCATTCTCTTTTGGTTCTTAGCCAGAGAGAATTCTTTGGTGAGGGAAGGAGAGGCAGAGGTTTACTTGGGTAATCTCCATCTGCAGCGTGGGTGCTTCAGGAGACTGTACAGGTACACCCATGCGCACATGCAGATTCTGGTGGGGGATGGGACAAGGAGGTTGAGGATGGGACTGGGGCTGAGCCTGGGAGGCCTCGGACTGTAGGGACAGGAGAAGTGAGACTGCAGGAAGGACAAGACAGATACCTTTCCCAGCATAACTGAGCAACCCACTCGGCCCCCGGAACTCCACCACATCCCCGATCTTCAGGCTATCCAGGTACTGAGACATCTTCCCTCCTTCAGGAAATTTGGGGTGCACACCTTTCAGATAAACCTGATGAGGCAGAAAGGAAGAGAATGCCACATTTGAGATGCAATGAAAACCAAATCAGAACTTATTACACTCATAATCTTTTCTCCCTTCCCTTAGGCCCACAAAGGATTCATTACTTCCTACTGTCAGAGGAACCTAGGGAGCTCCTAAAAATCCCACCAAGTCTCTGGATTCCTTTTCTTTTGGTGTCTCTGTTGTGTGTATGAACATGTATGCATTCACGTGTGATGTATGTAATGTATATGTGTGTGTGCTCATGCACACTTGCCCTGGAAAGTGTGGAGAAGCCAAAGAACAACCTCAGATGTTGGTTGGGGTCTTTCATGTTGTTTGAGACAGGATCTTTCTTGTTCTTGAAAGGCTAGCTTCTTCCACCAAGTTCTGAGTTTCCGGTCATTGTCAGGTACCCATTTCCCATTCTCCAGTTAAGAGGCATGCTGGGATTTTAACGTTTGCATGGATGCAAACTGAGGCTCGGCTGGCATGCTTTACCCAACATCCCAGCCATCTCCCCTGCCCCGAGACTTCCTTTCTACACATTTACCTTGATGACAAGGTCTACGTAGCCTTGGTCTTCATCACTGGTGACAGGGGTGTAAGGCCTGATGACCAGACTGCCATCAATTCGGGCAGAGAGATAGACGTGCTGACCTGGGAACAGTGGGGAGAGATACATAAGTTGCAGTGGATGAGCTGTGTCATGTCATCTTTCAAAAGACTCCGATTTGAGAGACAAGGACGCTTTGCTTCTTGATGTGGGTTCAAGGGACTGTCCCACAGAGAGGATCCCTCCTTTGCAGTAAGTATCTCTGGCCTCCTCCCACCTTTGAAACTCCCTACTGCCAGGACCTGAGCAGCAGCAGGTGACCCGAGGATTTGCATCACGGGAAGAAATTAGTGTTTCCTGGGATATGAAGTGGGGTTACAGTAAGTCCTAAAAGGGAAGACTGGAGGGTAAAGATGCCCAGGGGCACAGAAGCCACACCCTAAAGGAGTGGTTCCCTCACAGGCTGAAGGATTGACGGAAGGGCAATGGTGAGCACAGGAAAAACAGTTCATCAGTGACTCGCCCTCATAGGATGCCAAGGAGAAAAGCCCACTCCATTTTCCTTACCCACAGGCAGCCCCAGAATGTGGTGGGCGGTGGGCAGGGCAAAGCGGAACCTCCTGGTGTTGTGGCTCACTGTCTATAGAGGACGGATGACAAGATATTTCATCAAGCAGGTCTGGCCTGCCAAGTCTCTTGGATCAAGCCAACCACCTTGAATGCTATCACTCAAACTAAGAGAACTTCGGTCCACTCTCCACCCACCCTCCACCCCCAGGCCCCCTTCTTCACAACTTACCGTCTTGTCTAGCAATCGCAGCAGGTACTTCTCATCCGGGTCCTGGAGAGTAACCTGCGGCCGGCGGGATCTTCGAACCAAGTAGGTACCCAGAGCCAGGCCGAGCAGAGTAAGCAGCCCCACCCCCAGAGAGGCTAGCAAGACCGGGCTCTGTGGATAGAGGAGGAAGCGTGATCGCCACGCTGAGGAAGAGCCAGGGAGTGGGTGCGGGACCAGGGGTGGCGATCCTGAGCTCCAGCGAGAAAACACGCCAAAACCGCAGAAGCGAGCGGAGCCGCGAACCCAGCCCGCTGCTGGTGCAGCGAGACTCCAGCATCCAAGGTGAGTATAGCACAGCCCCGTGGGGCAGACTGCCTAGAACCAGCTGAGGCGGTGACCCCGGACTCAGGGCACAGAATGAGGGTCTTACCGGCTGGATCCCCATGACCTAGCGCAGCGTCCCTCTCCGGTGGGGCGGACAGATCCCACAATGCGCCGCGGGGCGGGCCCGGGGGCGGAGCTCTCCGGGGCGTGGTCTATGGAGGAGGGCTTGACGGAGGCAGGACTAGCTGGGACTGTGCCCGCCTCTTCCGTACCGACTAGTTGGTCCAAGGCTTGGGTATCCTTGCAGTCCCAGCCCCTCCTTTCGAGCTTTCTCCTCTCTGTCACTTAGACCTACCCCAAAGGATGACAGTTTTGTCTAACATGGAGCCAGGCTAATTAGCGGGATGAGAAATCTTCTAGCCTGTTTGAGAGTCTGATGGAAAGTGGAATGTCAGCCACACACAGGCTTAAAGTAGAACAGGAAGCTTTCAAATGGCAGTTATTGTTTTTTGTTTTTTTTTTCCAAACAGGCTACTTTGCCAGATAATTGAAATGCCTAGCAACGTCTCTTTCAGGAAGAGTGGCAGGGCAACTTCATTTCCTAGTTCTTCAAACAAAATAACTGATTTTGCTTATTAGTATTACTTCATCAGAATCAGTCAGGAGGGGCTGGAGAGATGGCTTCAAAGAGAGCTTACTGCTCTTATGGAGGACCCTGGCTCAGTTCCCAGCACCCATATAGCCACTTGAGACTGGCATTCTAGTTCTAGGGGTTCTGGTGCCCTCTTCTGGCATTCTCAGGCACTACACACACACACATACACACACACACACACACATACACACACATATACAGGGTGGTGCACATACATAGGACTACAATAGTGCTACACAAGAATGTCTCTAACCCTTAGTGGCCTTGTGACCTAGGGCAGACAACTTACTCCATTCCCCTGCATTTGTTTATCAATAGATGGATGTACATCATAATCTTTGGGCATTTGGCTCCTAGAGTTATTCTGAGCCCTAGTGAAGTGTTCTTTTGTTTACTGTAAAACCTGTCAAAGAGCAAAATACTAAATAGATAGCAGCTACTGCCAGAACTCAGAAGCCAGCGACTCCATTAGGGTTACCGACTGAGCTCTGCTGAGAGGACAAGCATGAAACCAGAAATAATAAACACAAGCCACCAGGGATGCACACTTGCCAAGATGACTATGATGTCTCACACACATTTCCCAAATATAGGGATAGTTCCTGTTTGAAATACAGTGATAGATGAAAAGTCCATACATGTCAATATCAACATAAAAAAAAAAAAACCAAATTCCTCAGGGCAGTAGGAACAATGGTACCTTGGTTTTCAGTCAACTACTGTGAGTAATCCAAGAAAGGCTTTTTTTTCTTTTTCTGGGCTACCTGAAAATGTCACTCAGATCTGGGCACATTCTTGTCAGCATTTTCAGAGCTAAGGGAAAGTCAGATTGTGGCATAAAGTGTCCATCAATGTACAGAAGGTTGAAAGGGACACGGATCTCTTCTTTGCTTTTGTTTGTTTGTTTTGTTTTGTTTTGTTTTTTCGAGACAGGGTTTCTCTATATAGACCTGGCTGTCCTGGAACTCACTCTGTAGACCAGGCTGGCCTGGAACTCAGAAATCCACCTGCCTCTACCTCCCAAGTGCTGGGATTAAAGGCGTGTGCCACCACCGCCTGGCTTTCCTTTCCTTTTTAATTTTAAATAATTCCCTATTTTGTGTGTGTAAATGTCTTGCCTGTATGTATGTATGTATGTATGTATGTATGTGTATGCCTTGTGCCAAAAGAGGTCAGAAGAACTAGAGTTGCAGTCACCTGGCTTTGAATTCATGACCCTCTTGCCTCTGCCTCTCCAATCTTCTATTGGCATGCACCACTGCGACCAGCCTTCTTCCTTTTCTGTTTTGGGAGCCCCATGGGATTATGTTCTGGAGCTTCTGGCTCCCCCACCTTGCTGAAGCTGAGAAGCCAGACCCTGCTGACCTTTCTACTGCCCGGTTCTGTGTGGAGAGATTCCAGGTCCTCCTCCTTCTACTGGGTGGGATGTAGCAGGAGAGAATGCTTACCGTTCAAAGGGGCACGCAGTTAGAGTTCGTCTCCAGGAACCACAGGACCGGGTATGTGAGAGTGGCTTAACCTGGATGCTGTGTGGTCTCAACTGTCATGTCACAGAGACAGGAAAAGCCTTTCAGTAAGTAGACCATAACCACAGAGTGCTGTCAAAAACATGCCCTGCCTCCATGCCTTTCATGAGTACAGCCCAGTGTCACGGATTAACAGCTGGATAGCCCGCAGGCCATTCTGTGGGTCACTGCTCTGATGGTGAAGCCCTGCTCCCTTCTCTACCTCCTCTGAAGGAGCCTTAAAAAGAGACCACTTATGTCGTATGGAAGGGTGAGCAATACCCTCCACACCATCCTATTGGCTCAGAGAATGATTTGACTCAGCACCTCATGAGCCCCTCCCTTCCCTAAAATATCAGCAACACAGATTGCGTTGTTTAGTTCGAAAAATGAGGACCATTAGGCATGGTGGAGAGAGGCTGCTATGTGACCTGAAGGCCTTTCTGGGCTAAGAGTCTGTAGTCCCATGATTGCATCCTAGAAGATAAATTCCACTTTTCTGGGACTCAGTCATTTGCTCTTTACTCCTTTGAAAGAAAAGATACATTTCTGGATTTTTATCTAACTTAATCCCTACCCCATCCTGTGTGTATATGTTTGAGTGTCTGCGTGTTTCTATGTGCTTATATTTATATACATATATATGCACATATATACGTATATATATGCATGCCCATGGGGGTGGAAGGTCAGCCTATAATATTGCTCCTCAAAAGTCCACCTTGTTCTTTGAGACAAGGCCTCTCACTGACCAAGACACCCCCTGATTAGATCAGACTGGCTAGCCAGTGAGCCCTTGCAACCCACATTATCTTAGCTTCCCTGGTGCTGAGATTCTAAGATTGCCATCACACAGCTTTAAATATTTTAAAAATATTTTTATGTCTGTGTATGTGAATGTAATACAGGTATATACAGGTGCTCACAGAAGCCGGCACTGAGTCCCCTGGAGCTGGAGTTGTAAGCAGTTGTTTGTCACAGGTTGTGGTGTTGGGAACCAAAACCCAGGTCCTAAGAAAAAATAGCAAGTGTTCTTAACCCTTGAATCATCTCTCCAGCCTCCCACACATTTAAACTTTTTCCTCACATAAAGGGGTAAAAGAGAACATATAATGTAATATGAGGAAGAACTATACTCCTACAGATATATTTCATGGTCTTCAATAGGGAATTAAATACACATCCTGTTAGAGCATCATAGGACACCAAAAAAGAAATCCTGCTTATGCTAAGACATGGTCTAGAGAAGCCAGACTGGGAAAAGTAACAATGACGAAGCAGTTGACACTTACCAAGCAGGTGTAGCAGCCTAAGGACCTGCTTTTTACATCTCCTGAGGACAAGAAGCCATGGGATGGATACTGTATCGTTAATATTCTCCACAGATACTGTATCGTTAATATTCTCCACTTATGACCAGAATGAATGAAGTGGAAGATAAACAAATAACTTGCCAAGATCTACTAAGTGTCAAGAAAAAAAAAAAAGTCTCCTGGCCTATAAGGGGTCTAATCTTGAAGGCTAACTGCTCTACTCTCTCTTGAAATGTATTTCTGTATGCAACTTACACAATATATTCCAAAACAGGCAGGATAGTGTAATAAGGTTTCAAATACTGTACTGGCTGGTTTTGTGTGTCAACTTGACACAGGCTAGAGTTATCACAGAGAAGTGAGCTTCAGTTGGGAAAATGCCTCCATGAAATCCAACTGTGGGGCATTTTCTCAATTAGTGATCAAGGGGGTAGGGCCCCTTGTGGGTGGTGCCATCCCTGGGCTGGAAGTCTTGAGTTCTATAAGAGAGCAGGCTGAGCGAGCCAGGGGAAGCAAGCCAGTAAGAAACATCCCTCCATGGCCTCTGCATCAGCTCCTGCTTCTTGACCTGCTTGAGTTCCAGTCTTGACTTCCTCTGGTGATCAACAGCAATGTGGAAGTAAGCTAAATAAACCCTTTCCTCCCCAACTTGCTTCTTGGTCATGATGTTTATACAGAAATAGAAACCCTGACTAAGACAAATATCAATCATGAAACTTCAGCAATTGTTAACTCATGGCTAGGCTTGTTTTTTTTTTTTTTATCTGTCTCCCAAACACTTTTCTCGTCTGAGGTGTTCATGTGTGTGTGCATGAATGCACACATGTGCATGTATGTACACATGTGCATGTATGTACACATGTGCATGTATGTGCGTGTATGTACATACCTGTTAGAGGCCAGAGGTTGACATCAGGTATCCTCTTCCATACTCTATCATATTTCATTTACTCATTGACTTTTGTTTAAGATAGGGTCTCTTTAAGTAGTTCTGACTGTTCTGGAACTCACTATATAGACCAGGCTGGCCTCGAACTCAGAGATCCATGTGCCTCTGCTTCCTGAGTGCTGGGATTAAAATGTTTAGCCAACATCTTCCATACTTTTGTAGACAGCGGTCAGTCGCTGAACCTGGAGCTCATTGTTTGCCTATACTAGCTGGCTCACAAGCCTCAGGATCCTCTCAACTCACCTTCATAGAACCAAAATAATAGATACACGCTACCACACCCATCTTTTTCCACGGCCACTGGTGATCTGAACACAAACACTTTACCACTGAGCAATCCAATGTGCTCAGCCCTTCCAGTTTGTCTGTTTGATTGCTTCTCTGCATAGTCCTGGCTATCCTGGGGCTCACTCTGTAGACCAGGTTACCCTTGAGCCTAGAAATCTGCCTGCCTCTGCCTCCCCAGTGCTGAGATTAAAGGTGTGTGTGACCACTCACTGCTTGGCTGTTTTCAGTATTAGTTCTAAACAAACCCTATATATATACATGCCCTTAAATATTTTAGTGTATACCTTGAAAAGATAAATCCTTAAAAAGATAAATCCTTAAAAAGAGCCATACCACTCTTTTTTTTTTTTTTTTTTTTTTTTT
>JADRCD010184786.1:0-11104 GCA_019843815.1 Montemys delectorum
GAAGACTAATATAGATGATGTTTTAAAGGCAGACACAGATAAATAATTGATAAGCAGCTAGAAGATAATAAATGACAGGTGATAGATGATATATATATATAGATAGATAGATAGATAGATAGATAGATAGATAGATAGATAGATAAATGATAGGTGAGATAGACATATAGAAGATACCAAATGATAGATGACAGATAAGTAATTGATCATAGATAGATTAAGACCTGAGTGGAACAGATGCCCTTTGTAATAAGAATAGGCCCTCTGATCACAGGAAGTTATTAAGATCAAGGAATGAGTGAGGGATAGGGAGATGGCAATGGTTAAATGTCCATGCTTTCCTTCCACAGGACAAGAGTTTGGTTCCCAGAACCCACGTTGAGTGACTCACAGCCACCTGTCACTCCAGCTCGAGGGAATCCAAGGTCCTCTTCCAGCCTTCATGGGCAGTGCATTCACATGCTCATACCAATAGACCAACACACACACACACACACACACACACGCACACGCACACGCACACACACACACACACACATACACACACACTCACACATATACACACACTCACACACACACACTTTAAAGGACTTTAAATAAAGACAATAATAAGCAAAGAGAAATATGTCTGTAGTTCCTTTTTTTTTTTTAACTATTACCTGGTAACTCTATGTTTGAGCATGCTGTCCTGCCCTGCAGACTTCAGATCTCTTTCAGCCCCAATAATTGTGAGCCACGTCTTTAAAATATTCCTCCTGATAAACAGATCTCATCCTTCTTATTCTCACCTGTCTATATTTAGCTAACAAAGTGCACACCAGTGTGCATTAGTGGAGGGGTCAGGGTGAACTAGGTTCTGTTTCAGACCATTTGGGTTACTATAAGAAAACACCTCAAACCAACCAACTTACAGACAGTGAAAATGTCTGTAAGTTCTCAGAGTTCTAGAGACTGGGAAATCTAAAATCAAGGTGGAGTAATTTCTCTATGTATTTTCATAGAAGTAGAAGGTGGAAGGCAGCTGCCTGAAGCCTGTGCTATAAAGGCACTAATTCTTTCTGTAAGACTTTCCCCTTCTTGACTCAATCACTCCCTAATACCATTGGCTAGGGATCAGGTTTCAACATATGAGTTTGAGAGAAAGTGCAAATGTTTAGATATCCACAAGGGTCTTTGTTACTTATTAATTTATTGATCTATTTATCTATTGATAGATTGGATGTTATTGTTTATTTGTTTGCTTTTAACACAAGGTCCCCTATAAGCTACGCGGGTCGTGAACTCACTGGGTAATTAAGCATAATCTTGAACTCCAAATCCTCTCCCTACTTCCAAAGTGCTGAATATAAGAAGTGTGCTTCTGAACGCTGACCTTGGTGAGGGCACTGCAAACTCAAAAACTCGAGAGGATACGCCGTTCCACCCTCTAGTATGGCCTTGGGTGAAGACACTTGGAGAGTCTGTTTATTAGAGGAATACAGAGGGTTCCCTGAAGTGCTGTAAAGTTTCAGGGATGCTGGGGAAGATTTTTAACTTCCAGTCAGACAAAACGGAGTGGGTGTTAGCTTTGGTTCTTGGACTTTACAGGCTGCAGGCTGCAGGAGACTCAGTGCTGGCTCCTGCTTTGCACCTTCTGTCCTGACACTGACCACAAGAGATTCATGATTACCAGACGTCATTACTACTCACTTGACGCACTGATTATTTCCTTAGCTCACAATCTTTTAACTCTCTGATGAGCCTTCATTGTCTTTAACATAAGGAAATATTTGCAGACTTGGAAGGGTGTGAGTACACACCACAATATATCTGATCTTTCTCATGCTTCCAAAGGCTTCAGTTTGGCCTAGTTCTGCATTGTGTTGAGAAAGGAGGTAGTGACCCCCCCTTGCACAGCCATTTTTACAGACATCACCTCAAACCCTAAACGTGAGTGACATTCCTTGATGAAGAGATATACATCTTCTAATGTGGTGCTATACACTGCCAAATGTCCTCCAGAAATGTACAGTTCATAGACAGCCACCAGTGAAGTACAAAAAGGACCATTTTTTCTGTAACTTGCCCAGCACTGGTATTCCTTTTAGACTCTGCTTGCCTGCTTGTTAAATTATTAACTTGTGACTTTTATTTCTTTGGTGACCAGCATGGCTGAACATATTGAAAATATTGAAATGTGTTTGTGTACATTCCTTTGCCTTCACTAGTGATATGCTGCTATGGTTTGTATCTGTGTCCATAACTTCCTCTATAACTGTGTGTTTCTTATAGATTAAAAAGCATTCAATTATTGGGGATAGCAATACGACATTCATCCATTCTATGATCCACTTAGATGTTATTTTCCACAGGACTTAATGGGAAATTAATTCTTCTCTCATGTTAAATAAACATAATTAATTGAAAAAATCTTTTACTCAAATTCTTTGAAATATTTCCTTATTCACTAAAATTGTATGCAGCTAGAGAGTTGGCTTAGTAATTAAGAGCACTTGCTCCTCATGCAGACCCAGGCTGGGTTCCCAGCATCCACAAGGTGGCTTATAACTGCTTATAACTCCAGTTCCAGGGGATCTGATGCCCTCTTCTGTCCCCCATGGGCACTGCATGCATATGGTGCACATACTTGTAGGCAAACACTCCTACGAAAAAGAGAAATAAAAATAAATATACTATTTTGTGCATGCAAAACCTATTTTCCTGAACTGCTTAATGTTGTGCTTCTGTGAGTGTCATAGGTTTGTGGTAAATAACACACAGAGAAAAAAGGTTTCCTCATTTTCTTTGTATTTATTTATTTATTTACTTACTTATTTACTTATTTATTTATTTATTGTGGACTTTAAGAATACTGTGTGAAAATTTAAAAACTTATTCTAAAGAAATATTTCTTGAGCTATTGTTAAACTTTTAGATTCATCAAGTGGGGAGCTGGAATGTTTACATTATTTTTGTATTACCTAAGAGACGGGTGACCTTTTGCGTTAAAAGTACTCACTTTTGTGGGCCACTGAGAGGGCTGAAAGAGTAAAGATATCTCTGCCAAAGCCTAATAACCTGAGCTCCATCTCTGGAAACAAGGAGATGGAAGGTGGAAGCCAATGCCTGCAAATTGACCTCTGATCTACACACATGCACGTATGCACGAGCACACTCACATGCACATACTCAGGCATGCATACATGCATACACCATGACATTCACATGTCCACATACACAATGAATGAATGAATGAATGAATGAATGAATGAAGCAAATGTATTTTACTATTCAGCAGAATTGTTTAGCATTTGCCTTGTGGTAATATGTGCTTATTTTCAGCAGATCTGTATGTTGTAATTTTTTAAAATACATTTTGTTGTATCTTAGTTGATAATTGCTAGACTGAAAATAACTTTGGCAGAATTTCATTTTAAATTTTATTTTGCATACCTTCTTGGTAATTAACTTATTTCCATTTTATAGCATCTTCTTTCAAGAGGAAAGCCTTGCACCATAATCTGAATTTACCCTTCTTTTCCAATAATGTCCACTTTCCTTTTCCTGACTTGCTAAATTATCTTATATGTCTAGAAGAAATTAGGTTATGACACCCAATACATGCTTCTTGTTTCTCAACTTAGTAGACAAACCCACACTGTCTCACCATTAAATGGACTTAGTTGTGGATTTCTGAAGTATTTTGAGGTACTCATGCTATAGAAGCATCTTCAAATCTCGGGCTAAGTATTCTTGGTTCTTAAACTTAACCCATGAGAAATGAAGTGTTCCAAGGACAAAGCCAAGTTCTATGCTCGGAGTAAGGAAACTTGAATTGTCAAATGTTCTGTTCAGAAACGAACATGCCAAGGGGCCAATCCCTAAACCTTTGACCTAGATCTGGCACTCCAATGACATCTGTTAGTCCCTAACCTCCTCCTTCCCACTGAACACACACAATGTTTACTGAAAATAGAACGTGGCAGGTTTAAGGAAAGCAAACATGTAGGCAATGCCTGTCCACCACCACGGCCACCACACACACACACACACACACACTGCCTTCTGGGCTTGTTCCAATCAAATTCCAGATTTCTTGAGCTCTTGTTTTAAAATTCTATTGATCAGGAGTCACATTTTCTTCCCCAGAACACCAGGAAGTGAGCAGACGTTAGTTCACACTGGTTTGTTAGGGGTGGAGGTGTCTGGTGAGGAGAGCAAGTAGCATGGAGAACTTCAAATGTTTAAATCATGATGAACGCTGTGTCTTCCCTCAGGGTCCTCTGTGACCATAGTGGCCAGGGCCTGATGAGAAGAGCCCCAGGAGAGCCCCGGCAATTAGACAGCTCCATGTCCAGCCATCTTGGAAAACTCTTTGGTGCCTGGCCTGTGGTCACAGTGATTTTTACACAGAGAATATTCCCTTCTCAAGAGAGAGAACAAAATACAAATGTA
Source organism: Montemys delectorum (assembly GCA_019843815.1). Classification (NCBI taxonomy): domain Eukaryota; kingdom Metazoa; phylum Chordata; class Mammalia; order Rodentia; family Muridae; genus Montemys; species Montemys delectorum. The sequence goes on from JADRCD010184786.1 coordinate 4,435, forward strand.
TTTTTTTGTTTTTTGTTTTTGTTTTTGTTTTTTTTTTGAGACAGAGTTTCTCTGTGTAGTCCTGGCTGTCCTAGAACTCACTCTGTAGACCAGGCTGGCCCTGAACTCAGAAATCCTCCTGCCTCTGCCCCCCCCCCAAGTGGTGGGAATTAAAGGCGTGTGCCACCACTGCCCGGCTTGATCAGGAAATCTTGATGCAGACCTCCACTTCAGTATGAGAAGTGTTGCACAGTTACAAAGTAGACTTTGAAGTAAGAGCTGGGGAGTTACCAGCACACATCCACTGAGCCATCTAGTGGCTACAGAACGTTCCCAGTGGACAAACAAGCAAATACCTGTGGTGTCTTCCACATGAAAACCACTGAACCCCCATCCCAAACTGGCATGTGGATTACTTTAATCCAGTTGAGGAGGCAGCTGCCTTCTGTAAAGGATTTGACTGAAAAATTGGAAGGGCACCCAAGTTCATGCTGAAGTCTACACAACTCAGTGCCTCTTAACCATACAGGAACAAGAAAGAGGGGAGGCCCCAGAATTAACTAACCAACAGAGGAGAGGGAAACAAAGCTGCAAGATAGGAGTTACAACTGCAGACTGCAAAAGGGAACATATTTTGGTCAGAAAAAAATCATTCCTCATCAAGTATAATTCATAACCAACTAGATTCTGGCTAGGACAAATTCCTTTTTTGTATACATAAAAATAGAGATGAGAGAGGGATAAGGAAGAAGGGAGGGAGGGACAGACAGACAGACAGACAGACACACACACACAGAGAAAGAGAGAGGGGGAGAGAAAGAGAGCAAAAACAGGCAACAAACAAAAGAAAGGGTCTCTTAGCTCATAACTTGGAGACTGGGAAGAAAGATAAACTAAATTGATAGCTTTCAAATGTTAATGGGGTTTGTCACCTCCTAGAGTGTGTAAATTGAAGACATCTGTCAGGTCTAAAATAAATTCCAAAAATCCCAAACTAATTGCCTCATATACACAATGCAAAACCTTGGAATTCCATGAAAAAACAAACCTTCATTGGGAAAATAACCTTCCTACAATTATGATAAAAGCAGACCTGCCAATGAGCCAGCACCTAATACAGAAGGATTATTTTGAAATAAACTTCTTCAGAGCTCATTAGAATTGGAAAGAACTGTGGAAAGACATCCCTTTACCCAGGTCCTGAGGTATATAAAGGAGCTTAGCTGAAACAAATGCAGGTTTACAGCTCAAGTCTCTGTTGACTTTTCGAAAATTGCATTCACTTGTAACACAGAGAGCATAATGTGAGCCTGAGCAGTTAAGCCCCTGGGGGAAAAATAGGAAAATAGTAAAATTATTCCTGTAAGAAGTTCTGGTGAATCTTATCATACATACCATCTTGTATCTATAAAGATGAATTCCTTTTCTTTGGATATCCTAAAAGGGAGTCTCTGGCCTCCAGGATGGCTCAGCAGGTAAAGGGGCTTGCATCCAAGCCTGACATACAAACCCAATTCCTGAGGTCATACATCATGAAAGGAGAGAGCTGACTCTGATAACTTGTTCTCTGACTTCCACATGAGTGGTGTGGTGCACACACACTTACATATATGCACACATACAATAAATAAATGAGTTTGTAACTAAAAATAACTTTAAAGTAAAAAGAAGTCATAATTGCAAAAAAGTCTAGTTTAAGTTGTCTGTGGATAGGTGTCACTGAAAAACACAGCTCTCAATCTAAAGGAGAAAAGTGAGGTTATTCTGAGCTCGTTTGGAGTGAGCGTGGCCTGGAAATGGAGACTCAGGTTGCCAGAAGGACCTGTCCTACACTGTGCACATGGTTGCACACATTTTATAGTAGCAAACAGAAGATAGTTATGAAGCAATATCTTTACAGGTAGTCAGGGCATTGAGTTTCAGCAAAGCAGGGAAGTCTCTGCTGTAGGCTCCAGATGCTTTATAACAACCTCTGTATCTTTGGGGGTTGGTGGAAGCTAGCAGCCTGCTATGCTAATAATGCACAGGAAAGTTTCATATGAAAGGGATGGGGACTTTAGGTCAGACACAGGAAAGTGGTTTTCAAGGGAACTGAACATAGCCCAAGGTAATCTTGGCTTTCAATCTACAACATGTCAATGTTCCACAAACGCAGAAGCTCTCACCAGTCAATAACTAATCTATAGACTCTCTTCAGCACAATTATGGAGTGTGTGTGTGTGTGTGTGTGAGAGAGAGAGAGAGAGAGAGAGAGAGAGAGAGAGAGAGAGAGAGTTCGTGTGTATAACTTCAGCTCACATGCACAAGCATTAATAAAATAGTTTCTTAGATTTTTGTTAAATTTGTTGATTTATCAGAGATATGTTACTGTGGCATTGCAGGAGAGATGGGGGAGGCAGAGGGGAAGAGGGAGACAGAGAGACACAGAATTTGTAAGCCCTTTGCATGATAAAATTTTTCATTACCAGCAAATAAGACTGTACTTGAACAACTTAGGTGAACAAGAAAATAAATTGACTTATGTAACTAAGTTGGGGAGTGATGTTCTAGTTTGCTTTCTGTTGCTGATGAAACGTGAACTGAAAATCACCTCAGGGGAGCCGAGTGTCTATTTGGCTTACAGGTTGCAGTCCATCACCCAGGGATGCCGAGGCAGGCGCTGAAGGAGAAACCCTCCACGGATGCTACTTACTAGCTTGCTTCTTCTAGCAGCCCCAGCTTTCTTTCTTACACACCTCAGGCCCGCCCACCTAGAGATGGCACCACCCACAGTGGGATGGACCCTCCCTCACAGACTAATAATTAGGAGAATGCCTGATGGACATGGCTTCTGGCCAGTCTCACCTGACCAATTCTGCAGTTGAGGTCCCTTCTTCTCAAGTGACTATAGCTTTCATCAAGTTGACAGATACTAGCTAGCACATGTGTGGAGTCCTGATGTCCTCACTGAGGGATGGCTGAGTGAAGAGGATGAGTTCTACAGAACACTGAGCATCATCAGACTTTGCTTTGGGCTGACATGTGGCTTTCTCTATGCCTGTCCAGTTAGGTGACTTCTTCTACAGCAGTAGAGTTAACTTTCCAACAACAGCTAGTCTTAACATCTTCTAAAAAGGCTCTATGAGAGGAGAAGAGACTGTCCCTCTGTGTAATTGAAAGGTCTCAGGAAATACTTTGGGTACTTTGACTGAGTTTTTATTCTTTCCCCCCAAATCATCATATTTGCTATAAAGATAATTCAAGTCCACACAATGGGTGAGGTGTGAGTGGACATTGCAAAAGAAGAGGGTGGTGACTCTCAGGAGATGGTAGGGCTGCTGGGCATTTGATCTTCCAATTTTTATCCCATGCAGAACAAAACAGAAGCACAGTAGTAGAATAAAAGATAGGAAACATCCTTCTTCCCTTCTCTTCCCTTTCTTCATTGGGAGAGGTCAAGAGCAATAGGAGTGGCCACTTATACCCCTGCAGAAGTGGGACCTAGCTTGATCAGGCTTGGCTGGAAAACTTGTCAAGAAGGTCTGTATCTCTGACTCATTGCTTTAGTTCTAAACCTTGATTTACAGTGAACTCCTTCAGTCTCTGTGCATTCCTACAGAAATCATCAGTGCACCTGCACCCAACTCCACCCCCAAGACAAATAAATGCCTGTTTCACATGTAGCCAAAGTGCAGAATTTGCATTCAGAAGTACAGAGTTTTACAAGGGCTTCTAGGAGCAGTTGCATCTCTGAGTCTCCAGCCTCTCCTCCAGTCTCATTTCAGTTGCAGCTCAAAGACATATAATCTTTCTGAAAAAACTCTCTCCCCTCCATGATGGAACTTCACCTCCCCTCAGCTAGAAACTGTTTGTTGCCATACCCTCTAGTCTCAGTATATTTGGGTTTTAAGTGGCTACTTCTGGGAGTTCTCATGTACCTCCCATAACAAAAAATTATTTCTCATCGCCCCAACCTGCAGCTCGTACTTAGTACAAATCCTATGAGCTCACTGTGTACTCAGCTACATGTGCAGACTAAACATCCCCTGTACTAGATAATCCAGAGTAAGCACCTTCTCTACTGGACGACAATTGAATGCCTCCCAGGTGTATTTCATGACACACTACCCGTGTTGTCCCTCTCTGTCTACAGTTTTGATGCCTATCAGATGCTGCCAGCTGTCTTGGGTTATTAACATGGCCTTTTAGATTTTCAAACCCTTTTAATATGAACTTAGACACAATCTTATTAGTGAGAACTCTCATTCTGGGCTTGTCACTAAATCTAATGTTTGTATCTAGGGTAGAGGTTTGAATGACAACTTTCCTGGTCATCTGACTTCTTCTCTGATGTCTCTGATATATTTCCCTTTATAGATCATCTTGCCCTGGATCTCACACTGGTCTCAAAAAATTTGATTGTTTGATTTAGTATTTTAGTTTGTAATCAATTTTTGGTCTACATACACACACACACACACACACACACACACACACACACACACACACACTACACAGATCTTCCAATTCTGCTACTTTAGATAATGAGATCTTAGAATCATTCATGTTCCTTCAGAAGGCAAAGAAAATGTAGTTATTTATCCTTTCAGGCGGATTCAAACCTTCCCAACAACCATCCATCCACTAGGTAGCAGAGGAATTTGATGGCTTTAAAATGAGAACTGCTGCTGCGTTGAAAATGACAATGTTGATATGATAAGGTGGAAATGCTGGTGATGTTGAGGATGTTGGTGATGATGGTGATAGCCATGGTGGTGGTGATGATGATGAGATGTTGAACATGGTGACAATAATAATGGTGAAGGTAGTAGTGACATTGATAGTGGTAGTGATGAAGATGATGACGATGATGATGTTGGTAGTGGTGAAGATGGTGAAATGGTAGTAGTGATGATTCAATGATGATGATGCTTCTGGTGTTGCTGGTGATGATTGAGATTGTAATGATGATAGGTGGCTTCAAATCATCACTAAAAAGATACACTTTAAAGATTAGTTTATAAAACAATGACCAACTATATGTTGTCTCTAAGGAACACACATAGCCACTAAAGGTACCCAAAAACTTAATATCAAAGTATGGTGTCTTAGTTAGGGTTTCCATTGCTGTGAAGAGACAACATAACCAAGGAAACTCTTATAAAGAACAACATTTCATTTGGGCTGGCTTACAGGTTTAGAGGTTCAGTCAATTATCAAGGCAGGAGCATGGCAGCTTCCAGGCAAGTATGGTGCAGGAAGAGCTACATCTTGGTCTAATTGTAGCCAAGAAACTAATATTTCCACACTAGGAGAGCTTCAAAGCCCACTCCCACAGTGACACACTTACTCCAAGGCCACATCTCCTAACAGTACCACTCCTTCTGTACCAAGCATATTCAAACCACTACAAGTGGAAAAAATAACAAACAAATGGAAAATGTGAGCAAGCTGCTGTAGCTACCCTAAGACAAAATAAGTTTAATGAAAAACTAATTAGAAGAGATAAAAGGGGGAATTACACATTCATAAAATTCATAAAAGAAACAACTCATCAAGAAGATATAACAATTGTAAACTTATAAACCAAATATTGTCATCCCCAATTTCATAAAAATAAACACTAAAAGACATAAAAGACCAAATAGGTACTGATACAATAGTAGTCAATGAATTTAATCTCCCACTCTTAAATTTAGATAGACCTTACAAACTAAAGGCAAGTAAAGATATTTTAGAGCTAAAATATACTGTGGATTAACTGCCTTTACACACACACACACACACACACACACACACACACACACACACACACAATAGGCAATGCATGTTTTATCAGCAACACATAGAACTGATTCCAAAATCAGTCAAACCACAGGACATAAGTCAAGTTGCAACAAGTACAAAGACAAATGGAAAGGAGAGTGAGAGAGAGAGAGAGAGAGAGAGAGAGAGAGAGAGATTCTTATTCCCTATCATACATGTGATAAAACTAAATATTAACAATAGGAGAAACTTCAAAAGTACTTGGAGACTAAACAATGGACTTTGAAAGAACAGTAAGCCATCCAAGAAATCAGATAGTAGTTTAAAAAGAAATCCTAGAGACAGATGATAATGAAAACATGTTCTATAAGATCTTCTAGGATACAGCCAAGACATTATTAAAAGGAACATTTATAACCACAAATGCTCATATTTTAGGAATTGAAAGATATTAAACAAAAATGTAGTGATGCACCATGAAGTACCCCCCCCAAAAAAAACCAGAAAAACAAAAAAACAAGCAACTAAACCCAAATATAGTAGATGGCAAAAAATAATAAAGACAAGGAAAGAAATTAGTGAAACTTAAAGAAAAATAACAATACACAAAAATCAATAAAACAAAGATTTGGTTATTTACAAAACATTACTAGAAAAATGTTTTACTTGTCTGACAAAAAGAGAGAAGTCAAAAGTTGTTAAGATCCGGGATCCAAAGGGCAGCATCATAAGTAGCTTGAGTGAAATTAGGGCATCATTAGAAATTACTAAGTAAAGCTATATCCTGAAAAACCGGGTAGTCCAGAAGAAATAGAAGAATTTCTAAAAAGTATAGTCTATCAAAATTAAGCCCTGAAGATGTAAGTAACATAAACAGACCCATTATAAACAATGGGCTAGAAGCTGAATTCAAAGGAAACCTCAGATCAATTCTTCTCAATTTGTT
>JADRCD010184788.1:0-12653 GCA_019843815.1 Montemys delectorum
ACACACATACACACATACACACACATACACACACACACATACACACATACATACACACATATACACACACACACATACACACACACACACACACATACACACACATACACACACACATGTGTGGGTATGTGTATCCACATGAATGCAGTGCCTGCTGAGATCAGAAGAGGGCACTGGAGACCCTGCAGGTACAGTAACAGGTGATTGTGAGCTGGAGATGGTGCTGAGCACTGAACTCTGGTCCTGTACAAGAGCAGTGTGTGCTCTCAACCATGGGTCTGCCTCTCCCGCTCCTATTTATTTTTAATTATGTATATGTAAGTGTTTCTGTGAGCAGTGGGGGAGCACGTGTGTTTGTGGGTGGGGTAGAAGTCAGAAGAAAGCACCGATTCTAATTACAGGTGGTTGTGAGATGGGTGATGTGGGCACTGAGAGCCAAATTCAAGTCTTCTGGAAGAGCAGTAGACACTCTGAACCCATGAGCCACCTCTGAAGCCCCACCCCAGGATTGTTTTTCTCAAATGTATGAGGTGAACTTACCAGTCTTTTCCCAACTCTTGTCTTACAGAGCTGTTGTCTGGGTGATGAAGGAGCATGGCAAAACAAAACCTAGAGCCCGTCCTAGGCAGTGGGAAAAGCAGGACCAGCCATCTGGAGTCACTGCAGCTTCTACACTGCCCGCCCCCCATCCCAGAGTCTCAAGGTCGTCCTCCTCTGGGCCCCCATGTGTTCTTTCCTTCCCCCACTAGAGCAGAATATCTCATAATGCACAAGCTCCCAAGGCTAGCCCTCACCTCTTACTTCCCATTGGACTTAGCTGCTAATGGGTGAGTCAGATCACGTCGCTTTCTAGTTCAGGAAAACCCAGTGGTTTCCAATTGTACATAGAGTTTTCCAGAACAGGAGGATGTGTATCCTTTGTGATCACCATCATTGGAGAATGAAGTGTAACTTTTTTCAAACTTTATTTTTAATGATAGTTCTTAAACACTTTAACATCACTTTTAGCCCACCACCCACCACAGGTTGTAGAAAAGAAAAGATACAGGGGAAGTGAGCCTGTTTAGAAAGGGTCTTTGGAGCAACTCCTGTCTGTTGAGCAGTGGCAGCTCTGTCCACTCTCAAACACTTCACAGATACACCAGCAGTCCAGTTCAATAGAGTAGAGATAACAAACATAAATCAGCACTGGTGGCACTACCTAGCAAAGACAGCCAGGCCTCAGCCTCAGAACAAGTCAGCAGGAGGGACTCTGACTGGTTCTCAGTGTGCCGTTCTCAGCAAAGCAGATATCAGCGGAGATGGGAGACCAACAGTGTGGCATAGCTAGCTGTACCAGCAAGCCAAGCTCCACCTCTGTCATTGTCTGTCAAGTCCTATTTATATCCTCGAAACATCATGTGCCTCAGCATGTCGTCTGTCTCAGCTGACATCACTCTGCCAATTAGCCCAAGTCCCCTAGAAGTAGCAAGAAATTACAGCACACCACCAGAAGTTTTTTGGTGCATTTCTCTCTATGGAGTCCCAACAAATGGACTACTCAACTATGCAATGTAAGGCGGACCAATAGGTGTGTGTTGTTAGCAAAGAATCTTTTGTCACGTGTCCTTTCACACTCTTGCTTTAGCAGAACATCCTTTCTCCTGGGTCTGCTTCAGTGAAACGTTCCTTCCTGAGTCAGCCTTGGCATTTCACACCTGTATCCACTTCAGGAAAACATTTCTTCAGGTGTTTGCCTCAGCAAAACACCTTCCAACTGAATTTCCAAAGAACCCTTAAGTTTCCACTTCAATAGAGGGAGGGAGAAATTGAACTACGGTATAGCTCCAAGCAAAACCACAGCCATCTCTAGAAGTTATGCTGGACTACATCCTTCAGGGAAATCCCCCACTTAGAGGCCTTTTTCAGCCACATCCACCCCCACCATCACAGACATGAAGGTCTTTCCTCTCCCAATACCCTCCTCATCACTGTTAAATTCATGCTACACCAGTAGACAAGACAATGTGGCCACTATCTTATCAAGTCTGATTTCGCATCTTTGCATCAATTAAATATTTCCATGTTCCCATCTACCAGCTTGACGAACAATATTAGTTCAATGTATTAAGGGGAAAGTAATTAAATATTTGTTCTGGGGTAATTGTATATAAATTGCATGACAATTGAGTTGGTGGTATAATTAGTGAATCTTAATTGGAGGCTCTTTTACAATCAATGTTTAATTTACTAACAACTGTTTTGGCTTAAATGTGAATTAAATGCCTGTCATTGGCCACCCACGTCCATGGCTTTCAGAACCAGCCCTCTCCCTGAATGGCTGCTAGTGAAAACTTCTCTGCTGTCAGTCAGTATGAGGATCTCCAGTGAGTGCTGAACCCTCTGGGGAACTTAAATCTTGCAAAATAGGCGTGTTAGGCAGAATGGTGGTGACTAATATGTATTGATATCTATTGTGGCCAGGATGCTATTCTAAGCGTAAATGGGTCATGCACTGTACCTGGGTAATTCACTTAGGCCTAACCCTACAACCAGACATCTGCTTTGTCATCCTCACTTTATAATGAAGAAAACTAAAAGCCAAAGGAAAGGGGACTCAGTTTCATAGTCCATTGGGTCAATCAGTAAGGCCTATCTACTCTCATTTTCTCATTGTAATTTCCAGTTCCAGTTCCTTAGCTATTCAAATCCTTCCATGAGTTATCCTATTTGATCCAATACCCTCTTTAAAGTTGATTTCCTGGCTCCGCTGACATTTTCTGATTTGTCTCACTTCAGGACACACACACACATACACACACACACACACACACACACACACACATATGTATATGTATATGTATATGTATATGTATATGTATATGTATGTATGTATCAGTCAGTATGGGTTATACTACATTGCTGTAACAAACAGTCCTGAGATGTACATGGTTTACATCTGAGGTTTATTTCCACAAAATATTCTATGTCCAGCAGGCAGTTATAGCAGTTGTAAATAGCTATTATGTCCTGTTTGCTGGAACTTCCAACTATGTACTTGAGCCTCTGCTCTAAGCTGTCTTCATTGTATGAGCCAGGTTGGCAGAGGAAGACAACTGTACCAGATTCAGTGTCTCTAGAAGGAGAGCTGGCTCTGAAAACTTTCTCATGGAAGCATAGAAGTTTCTGTGGCTCCCATTTGCTGTGTGATAGCTAGTACTGTATGAAAGGGCGCAACAAGAGGGAGTTTGAGAGCTACCAGCTCAGAGAGAAGCATGTCTGGTCCAAGGCTGTCTGTTGATCTCAGGACAAAACAAGCCCACCCAACACAACAGCAGCATCACTTGCACCTGGACCTCTACCTGCACCTGCACCTGCACCTGGACCTCCACCTGGACCTCCACCTGCACCTGCACCTGCACCTGCACCTGGATCTCCACCTGCACCTGCACTTGCACCTGGACCTCCACCTGCACCTCCGTCCTCCTGCATCTGCTCAGCAGGGTGAGTGTGAGGAAGAACACACAGAAAGAGGACAAAGGGCAACTGAGACTCAAGCCACCTGTTTGTAGCTTTTCCCCCAACCTTCACTCTAACCAGGACAATAATTCTTACTAGTGTCTCCCTCATTCATTCACTATTTCAATTCCTTCCTACAAACCACACATTCCCCTACTTTCTTTTTTAATTATCCTTCATAACTGCTCTTCAATCGCTTCTGTCCATTTCTTTCTGTCTCCCTATCTTATCTTTCCTTATTAAGAATACTCTGGAAGGCACACAGTAGGTACTCAATTGCTGTTCTTTAAATCAGTAAGTCTGAACAAGAAAATGAATTTTCCTCAAAAGGCTCAAGTTCTGCATTCATATGTGATTCTATAAAGTTTCCACTTCCAGGGTGTTCTGAGTACTGATAGGGGCAGGGACACAAACTCAAACGGTAGTAGTTGTGCAAGTGATTTTCTACCTAATTGACAAACTAAATGTAGATAAATCACCAGGAGCAGATGGCATTCACCAGAGGGAAGTAGAATAACTCAAGGGTGAAATTGGGGGATTGTTGGCCAAATATGTAACTGTTCATTACAAAGGGATGTGATGGCCCAGCAAACTAGAGAGGCAGGCTTGGGGGCACTGCTGACCAGAATGACAAGATGGGAAGCCAGGCCAGCAGACCAAGCTTAGAATAAAGAAGACTGCCCTACACAAAAACACTATTTGGGAAGGAAAGCTTTTTGGTTGCATAAGGAAAACATTCCTGATTCAGTAATCTAGAGTTCTCTATGGGACAGACAGAGACAAGAGGAGCCAGGAACAGACATGAGTCTAAACTCTCTGATTTATCTTCCAAAAGAAGTTCATCTACACACACACACACACACACACACACACACACACACACACACACACACACACAGGGAAACTAAATCAAATCATCCTAGGCTAGCTGTCTTTGAAGAAACTCTCATTTAAGATAGCTCAGAATATAGCTAATAGTAGTTTATAACCACAAATATTGCTTTGAAGTCTCAAGGACACTTCAAGAAGATTACTTTTGTGTTAAATGGTCATGCAGTCAGACTGCTCTCAATGTGTGATTTCATCTTTGATCAGAGAAAATTTATTTTAGTGTGTGTGTACGTGTGTGTGTGTGTGCACGTGTGTGTTAAGTTCCCAAGGAGGACAGCAGAGAGGGCATCAAGCTCCTCCAGAGCTAGAGTTACAGGCAGTCATGAGCTAACTGATATAGGTGCTTGAAATCAAAGCATGATCCTCTATGAAAACACCTATTGCTGACCCATTTCCCCATCTCCCTAAAGCTTTTTTTCAGAGGGTGAAAGTTAATGAAGAAACTCCTAGCTGGTCAGCAAGCCAAGAAGTACCCAGTGAGTGTTGTAACCTAAACAAGGCATCCATAACCCCCTTACAAACCCTTACAAACATCACAGGAGTGGTGACAGAAAGACTGTGAGAGCCTACTTACCTGATGGGGGGATACCATGATCATGAAGATGCCTATCCTAGGGTAAGACTTATCCATTGCCCTCCAAATGTGCTGACCCCTACAATTTCTGCCAATGCCAGAAACTTGCATGCATAATTTGTGGTGGTAGACAGCTGCTTTCATGCTCTCCCCCACTCCAAAGAAAAGCCCGTAAGAGCCAAAGCAAGAGCTGTGAAACACTGTGTTCTGGGTATGATCTGGGTATGATAGGCCCTGAAACCATGAAACACACAGCAGCTATGGCTAGTTTTATAAGATGTGTATGTGCATATATTGAGTTGTTGCTCACCCTAGAGCTATAAAATAATATGAAATAAATAACTTTAAAAAATATCTTTAGGCTTCATTTCAACCTCCAACCCCAGCAGGCATCCCCAGCCAACCCAAAAGCTACTCGTGCCAGGGAAGCAGGTAGACCGCCTGCAGATCTTCACCTCCCCTTATGCTCCTCCAGATTCAACCTCTCATTCTCATCCCCAGCTCTGTAGCCGAACACTGCTGCAGTCTCCCTTTCTTCTCTGACTCCATCCCCAGTGGATCAGAAAAGGTCTCTTCCAATCTTCATTCCATCAAATCATGCCAGTATCCCAGCCTCTAAAACCAGTAGGCATTCCCTGGGAACACACCAGCTCAGCAGGCCAGGGAAACAGGGCCACAGAAAACTTCATACCAGGCAACACACAGGCAACACACAGCCATCACACTCTCTGAAAATCCAGGCAGGAAAAAGAAACCAAGGGAAAAAAACACCCATCCAACAAAGCCAACGCCAGATGCCAGCACCTTTAATCATACAAATCCCAGATGCCTAGACACTACAGTGAAACACAAAAACAACCAGGTCGATAAGTCTCTACTAGAGCCCAGAAACCTTACCACAGTGTCTTAGTCAGGGTTTCTATTTTTGCACAAACATTATGACCAAGAAGCAAGTTGGGGAGGAAAGGGTTTATTTGGCTTATACTTCCACATTGCTGTTTATCACCAAGGAAGTCAGGACTAGAACTCAAGCAGGTCAGGAAGCAGGAGCTGATGCAGAGGCCATGGAAGGATGTTCCTTGCTGGCTTGCTTCTCCTGGCTTGCTCAGCCTGCTCTCTTATAAAACTCAAGACTTCCAGCCCAGAGATGGCACCACCCACAAGGGGCCCTACCCCCTTGATCACTAATTGAGAAAATGCCCCACAGCTGGATCTCATGGAGGCACTTCCCCAAATGAAACTCCCTTCTCTGTGATAACTGCAGCCTGTGTCAAGTTGACACACAAAACTAGCCAGTACAATTGACCCCTTGTCAACTTGACACACAAACACATCACTATTAAGCCTCAACCCTTATGTTCTTATTTATCCCCAAGATCTAAAGTCCCACAGTCTTTACATATTAAAAGTTTAATTAATTTAAAATGTCCAATATCTTTTAAAATTCAAAGTCTCTTAACTGTGGGCTCCACTAAAATACATTCTTCCTTCAAGAGGGAAAGATATCAGGGCACAGTCACAATCAAAAGCAAAACCAACTGGGATTTAACTCACGATCTTTTGGACTCCTCCAAGGGCTTGAGTCACCTCTCTAGCTCTGCCCTTTGTAGCACACATTTTGTTTTTTGGGCTCTAGTTGTCTGTACTTCACTGCTGTTGTTGTTTTTGGTGGTCATTCATGGTACTGGCATCACCAAAACACTGTCATCCGCTGTAACTAGGCTTCACCAATAGCCTCTCATAGACTGTCTTTATGGTGTCAGGCCTCAACTCCTTTGCATGACCCCTTCAGTCCTGGGCCATCAATTGCAACTGAGGCTGCACCTTTACCAATGGCCTTTCATGGCCTCTCACTGTGTTAAGCCTCAGCTGCTCTTAAGACCCCTTCGTGCTGTTAAAACCAGTACCAACTGGGTGACTCTTACACATTACCAAGTCCTGCTGCAGCACAAGGTACAACCTTGGCTATCTCTGGAACACAACCTCTTTGTGCTCTCAGAAAACACTCCCCAGAAGATGTTATCTCAATGATGCTGGTCTCTTCTTAATCACCGCTAATTTCTTAGCTCCAGCTAACCAGCATCAATAGTCCCAGTAATGTAAAGTTCTCTCTTTAGTAATTCTGGTATCTTGTTAATCACAGCTGATACTTCAGCCCCAGCTAACCAGAACCACAGAATCTTCACAATCAAAACAACATGGCCCTGATAAGAGTCTTTAATCTTCCCTCTGAAATTTTACAAGCCAGGCCTCTATTTTTTGCACTGTTCTCAACATGATTTTTCAAGCTCCCACAGACATTCTACAGAGTTTTTAACAGTGGCTCTTTTAGCTCAAAGTTTTAAAGTCTTTTTACAGTCCTCTCCAAAATATGGTCAGGTTGTCACAGGAATACCCCACTCCTGGTACCAATTTGTTTTAGTCAGGGTTTCTATTCCTGCACAAACATCATGACCAAGAAGCAAGTTGTGGAGGAAAGGGTTTATTTGGCTTATACTTCCACATTGCTGTTTATCACCAAGGAAGTCAGGACTAGAACTCAAGCAGGTCAGGAAGCAGGAGCTAATGCAGAGGCCATGGAAGGATGTTCCTTGCTGGTTTGCTTCTCCTGGCTTACTCAGCCTGCTCTCTTATAAAACTCAAGACTTCCAGCCCAGAGATGGTACCACCCACAAAGGGCCCTATCCCCTTGATCATTAAGTGAGAAAATGCCCCACAGCTGGATCTCATGGAGGCACTTCCCCAACTGAAACTCCCTTCTCTGTGATAATTGCAGCCTGTGTCAAGTTGACACACAAAACTAGCCAGTATACACAGCAAGCCCTGAATATTTCAACATAGCTGAAGAACAAGAAAAAGACCTTAAAACAGCCTTATGAAGATTGTAAAGGTCCTTGAAGAGGATATGAACCAATACCTTAAAGACATCCAGGAAAGCATATACTAAGAAGAAATGAAGAAATCCCTTGAAGAAATGCAGGAAAACACAGATAGTGGAATAAAACTGTTCAAAATATGAAAATGAAGATAGAATCAATACACAAAACCCAAATTGAGGAAATCCTAGAAGTAAAAAGATTAGGATTTCAAATAGAATCTAGGGAAGCAAGCTTTACCAACAGAATACAATAGATGAAAGAGCAAATCTCAGGCATTGAAGATAAGACAGAGGAAATAGATACAGTGCTCAAAGAATATATTGGATCTAAAAATCCCCTGACACCAAACACCCAAGAAATCTGGGACACTATGAAAAGACCAAATATAAGAATAACAGAAATAGAGAAAGGAGAAAAAAAAACAGTTCAATATCCCAGAAAAATTTTTAACAAAATCATAGAAGAAAATTTCTAACCTAGAGAAGAAGATGCATATAAATGTAGAAGAAGAAACAGAACACCAAATAGACTAGGCAAGAAAAGAAAGTGCCCCCACTACAGAACAAATGCACAGAATAAAAAAAGAATGTTAAAACCTACAAGGGGGAAAGACCAAGTAACATATAAAGGCAAGCCTATCAGAATCCTACTTGACTTCTCAGTGGAGACTCTAAAAACCAGAAGGGCCTGGGTAGATTAGCTGCAGACTCTAAGAGACCACAGATGCAAGCCCAGACTACTATACTCACCAAAACACTCAATCACCATAGATAGAGAAATTAAGACATTCTGTGATAAAGCCAAATTTAAGCAATATTTATCTACAGATCTAGCCCTGCAAAAGGTGGTAGAAGGAAAACTCCAACCTAAGAATGTTAACTATGAAAAGAAAGGGAAAAAACAAGCTCAGACAAGAAAAGGTAAAAGAAGGGAAACTCGCATGCGTGCGTGTGCACAAACACACACAAACACACACACACACATCATCACCACCACTACCAATGACAACAACAATAAAACAGCACGAATCAGCAATAACTTGTCACTGAATCATTCAATATCAATGGTCTCAATTCCCCAATGAAAATAAACAGACTAACAGAATAAATTTGAAGACAGGAGTCATTCTTCTGCTTCATCCCAAAAACATACCTCAACATCAAAGATCACCTCAGGGTAAAGGATTGGAAAAAGATATTCCAAGCAAATGCACCTAAGAGACAAGCTGGTGTGGCCATTTTAATATCTAACAAAATAAACTTTAAACCAAAACCAATCAGGAGAGATAGGGAAGGATACTACAAACTCAAATGAAAAATCCACCAAGAGGACATTTTAATTTTTAATAACTATGCCCCAAACACAAGAGCATCCAAGTTTGTAAAACAAATACTACTACAGTTTCAATCACACATTGACTTTCACACACTGGTAGTGGGGACTTTGATACAATAGACCAGTCATCTAGACATTGACTAAGTAGAGAAAAGCAGGAGCTAACAGAGGTTATAAAGCAAATGGATTTAACATATATCTATGGAACTTTTCACCCAAATGCAAGAGAATATATCTTCTTCTTTACACCACATAGAACTTTCTCCAAAACTGACCATATGCTCAAACACGAAAAGCAAGAGACAACAAGTACAAGAAAATTCAAATGACTCCTGTATCCTATCTGACCACCAGGGATTAAAGCTGCATATCATCAACAACAGAATCAACAGAAAGCTTACAGATTCATGATTCTATAATGAAAATCAATAAATATGAACAAACTGAAAGAAAAAAACGCATGATCCATCCCATTAGATATAGAAAATGCCTATGACAAAAATCCAACACCCTTTCATGATAAAAGTCCTATAGAGATTAGCAGCACAAGGATATACCTAAACATAATAAAGGGAGTTTACAGCAAATCCACTAAAATCAGGAATAAGACAAGATTGCCTACTCTCTGTATACCTATTTGAAATAGTGCTCAAATCTTAGCTAAAGCAACACGACAACCGAAGGAAATCAAGGGGATAAAAACTGGAAAGGAAGAAGTCACGGTACCTTTATTTGCAGATGATATAATAGCAGATATAAGTGACCCAAAAGTTCCACCAGGGAACTTCTACAGCTGATAAATACTTACAGCAAAGTGGCTGGAATATAAAATTAAGTAATGAAAATCAAAATGGAGGGAAACAACATTTTTTAAAATAGCATCAAATAATATTAAATATCTTGGGGACAATTCTAACCAAGCCTGTATGATAAAATGTCAGGTCTTTGCAGAAAGAAGTTGAAGAAGATATCAGAAGATAGAAAGATATTCCATGCTCATGAATTGGTAGGATTAACATAATAAAAATAACCTTCCTACCAAAGTTAATATATAGATAATTCAATTAATTAATAAACTAATTAAGTGCAATCTCCATCAAAATTCCAACACAATTATTCATAGACCTTGAAAGGACAATTCTCAGTCTCATACAAAAACACAAAAACTCTAATATAGCTAATGCAATCCTGAATAATAATAATAATAATAATAATAATAATAATAATAATAATAATCTGCTGGGGGTCTCAGTATTCCCAATTTCAAGTTGTAATACAGAGATATTGAAATGAAAACAGATATGTTGATCAGTGAAATTGAATTGAAGAGCAATACATAGATTCACACACCTATGGACACCTAATTTTTTTCTTTTAAACCAGAAATACTCACTGCAAAAAGCCAGCATCTTCAACAAATGGTACTCATCAAACTGGACAGCTGCGGGTAGAGAAACCCACATAGTCTCATACTCATCACTCTGCGCAAAACTCAACTCCAAATAAATCACCGAACTCAACATAAAACCAGACACACTGAACTCGATAGAAAAGAAAGTTAAAAAAAAAAAAAAAGAAAAGAAAAGAAAAGCCTTGAACTAATCAGCACAGGAAAAGACTTTCTGAACAGAACATTGTCAACACAGGCACTAAGATCAACAACTAATAAATGGGACCTCATGAAACTGAAAAGCTTTTGTATGGCAAAGGGCGCTGTCATTTGGACAAGGCAGCAGCTGACAGAATGGGAAAAGATTTTCACAAAGTCAACATCTGATAAAGACTAATATACAAAATATATACAGAACTCAAGCAACTAAATATTAAAAAAACAAATAATCCAGTTTAAAAAAATGGGTTACAGATCTAAGCAGAAAATTTTCAATAGAGAAAATTCAAATGGCTGAGAAACACTTAATGAAATGTTCAACATTCATAGCCTTCAGAGAAATGCAAATCAAAACTGTTCTTGAGAGGCCATCTCACCCCTGTCACCATGGCTAATATCAATAACACTAGTGACAGCTCATGCTGGCAAGGATGCGGATAAGAAGAACACTCCTCCATTGCTGGTGAGAGTGCAAACTTGTACAGCCACAATGGAAGTCAATATGGCAGTTCCTCAGAAAACAGGAAATATTTCTACCTCAAGACCCAGCTAGAGCACTTTTGGGCATATACTCATAGGACATATTATCCTACCACAAGGACAATTGCTCACCATGGTCACTGCTTCTCTACTTATAATAGCCAGACATGGGAAACAACCTTGATGTCCCTTAACAGAAGAGTGGATAAAGACTTTACATTTATACAATGGAGTATTACTCAACAGTTAGATAATGACATCATGAAACTTGCAGGCTAATGTGTATAACTAGAAAAAAATCATCCTGAGTGAGGTAACTCAGACTCAGAAAGGTAACTGTAGTATATATCCACTCATATGTGGGTATGAGCCTTTAAATAAATGATAATAATCCACAGGCTCAGTGAGGTTAGGTATAGAGGAAGGAGATATATGGATCTCTCTGGGAGATGGAAATAGAATAGATTTTATGGGTGGACTCAAGGTGGGGAAGGGTATGAAAATGGGAAGATTAGTTAGAGAGGAGAAAGGGAAGTGGTGTTGAACGGGGATTTCAAGGAGAGACAGCTAGACTTAAGGGACGTGTGAGTGTGATATAGAAACCTAGTACAGTGGAAACTTCCTAAAATATAAGAAGACCATCCGAGTCAAGTCTCCAAATCATGAGGGCCATCTCCTATGACCGAATGGAGCTTCTAGTCCTGGGACTGGGTGTCATCCAGTTGAAGTGCTGGCCAAATGAGCCATGTGGAAATTCCCAAACATCCCAGCCTAATGCCAAATTCACAAACTGACAGCAAGGTCCCATTGCTGAAGACAACACCCACACAGCTCACTAAACATGGAGATGTAGATCAAGCTCATGCCTACATAGAACCTTCACTTCTACATTCTAGTGTCTTTGGTATGGGAAGGTTCATTGCAGACTACCAGAAGTAAAATGTAAACACCAACACAGACAAAAACAAAACAAAACAAAACAAAACAAAACAAAACAAAACAAAACAAAAAACCTTTGATCTAAACTCTGTCCTGCCTGCACAATATGCTAAGGCAATAGTGGCACAGAGCTTATGCGGGTAACCAACCGGGGTATCTGGTTTGACTTAAGGCCCATTTCACAAGATAGAACCCATACCTGAGACTGATTGGGTGACCAATAACCCAAGACTAGATAGGCCAGAGACCTAGGACAAAACCAAATACTAATGGTAGAAAGAAAGAAAGAGAGAGAGAGAGAGAGAAGAGAGAGTAATAATAAAATGTCTCCTAATGATAATTGTGTTATATTCAGACATTAGTGATTTATTCAGTCATCATCAGAGAGAGAGAGAGAGAGAGAGAGAGAGAGAGAGAGAGAGAGAGAGAGAGAGAGAGAGAGAGAGAG